>JABUQX010069269.1:0-17500 GCA_015478945.1 Trachelipus rathkii
ATCTTAGTGTTAATGAATATATATATAATATATATTAACTAAATATATATATAATATTAATAATATATATATAATTATAATATTATATATAATATAATATATATATACGACATACACGATCATACACTGGCAAGTGATCGTGAGACTGGTGATTCGGTTTTTGGATTTTGGGATAACGTAGTGACCTTCTAAATTTAAATGTGTTATTCTCCCACAAAGTACTCCAAAGAAAGAGCGTGAGTAAATTTGGTGCCATCATTATTGGGAAATGGTTGTCGTAAGCACACTAACCGTCAATGATGGAATCCCTCTTTTTTCAATAAAAGAACTTTGACATCGAATGTATTAAATTAAAAACGAAAAAGATGGTTTATAATATTTTAATGAAATTAAAATAATCATTAAAACTTAAACGTGAATTAGTACATTAATTATATTTAAGAGGAATTGGGGTAGTTGTACGAAAATCACAATTTAAAGTTAGCACAAATTATATACAAGCTTCGTTTAAGTTTCTTAAACATTTTCAAAGTAAAGATAGGAAGAGAACTGTAAGGTTTTGAGTAAGAAAAAAGTGAAAGAATTTAAGGATTTAGTTGGTTGGTGTATTGTTTTTTTTAAAGGGATGAAATATTTAGAGGATAATAATCTGGGATTTCTTTATAATGGTGAAGAGTTATGAGGTGCGAGCTTAACAATTTTTAATGAATAGTAAATAAAGATTCTTTATCAGTATCTATCTTCAACCAAACAATCGGTATTTATAAGAAAAATATTTTATCTTTTTATGAATTGATTGGGATCGTGGTGGGTGAGGCAAATAATCACGTCTCGGTTAAATCATCTTTATGTTGTGGTTCTTCTTATTAAATCATTGGTTTCGCCTATGTATATGATGCAATTTTTGACAAGGGATTTTATATATGTCAGTTTTGTATGGGTTGTTGGGGGTAGGGGGTTTTAAACGATTTTTTTAAGGTAAATGAGTTATTTTGGGTGAAATGTATATTGGAAAAAATTGTTTAAGTTTTATTATTTGAGGGTATACGGAAAAAGATTTATTATTTCATGTTGATGTGTTGGAGGTAGAATTTTTTTGGCTATATGGTAGGATTTATTAATAAAATGGGGGGTATTTTAATTTTGTGAATGTGGAGAAGACATTGGTTCGAGGGAAGATGATTTGGGGAGCAAGATCTTAGTCATCGATTAGGCTGAGGGTAGCTTGTTTTATGATGTGGAATGAGTTGGAATACCATGGGTTAAGCAAAGGGTGAGAAGGTTGCGTAGACTGCGTATGTTATTGAGTTCTTTGCCAGGTTAGTAATGTATCAAGGAATTGGAGTGTGTCGTTTTCGAAATCATAGTAAAAGTATGAGGATGAAGGTTTAATTATTGAGGAAGGTGTTTGATTGTATTGTTTGGGTATGGCTTGCAAAACGTCATCAACATAACGCAGGCCAGTGATGTTTGGGGATTGTATGGTAAATATAATTATTCTATGGAGTTCCATGTATATATCAAGGATTGGGAGAGGGTTATCCCATGGATAGTCAGATGTTGTTAAAGTAATTCATTAAAGCTAAGTAAGTTGTGTTGGAGGTGTAGTAATATTATTTTTTGATTAGGAGGGGTCGAAGAAATTATGTATTGTGGTTATTATTCTAAGTAAATGTAAGTATGGTCTATCGGAGACTGAGTGAAAAGTGATTTTCATAAAAGAACTAAAAAATTGAGGGTGTAGGGTTAAGTGGTGGGTGTTGTAAATAAAAATCAGAGGGTTTGTTATATGAGCGGGAGAAATTTTGCCAAGGGTTTTAATATGTTGGATAGCCATTTGATCAGTTTGGTATGTTGTGCAATTTGTATTGGAAATAATGGCTAAGAGGTGGTTTGTGGAGTTTGGAAATCACATAGAATTTTGAGATACCGTCAATGGGGCTTTATTTTTTCTGGGATATCGGGGAAATCTTGTGATGCTTTTTAAAGGTTACTGTGAAGTGTTGAAAGAAAATTTTTTTTGAGTATTTAGTAAGGGGAGAATAGGTTGTATGATCTTGGAGAAGAGTTTGACATTTGTTGGTGTAGTCATTGGTGTTTAAAATGACTATATTATTGCCCTTGTCGCTTCTGGTTATAATTATATTTGATTTTTTTGTAAGGTGCTAAGGGCTGTGTAGAAGAGGGCGGGAAGTTTTTCTTTTTTATTATTTGATGAGACTATTAAGTAGTAACCTTTCATGATGTCGAAATTTAGATTTTTATATGTGTTTTTATGGTTTTTTTCCCAATAATCAAAATTTGTGAAAAATTGGAGGTAATCTTCTCCTTTTTCCAAGGCAAATGATAAACCGTATCCGAGTAGGGTGAGTTCATAGAAATTTCTTCAATCAGCGGAAAGGTTTTTTATCAGCGAGCGAAGGTTCATACGGGCATCCAGTGATTCTGCGGAATCTTGAAAAATCATTTGAAAATCGCGCCGCGAGGACGAAGTCGATTAAAATAAATGTCTGATTTTCGAAATGGATGTGTAGGTTGGGCAAATGAAAATGATTAGTTACCTGCCCTCTCTTACCAATTGGTTTTGAAATTTTTAAACAAAGATCTCTTTGCTATAAGTAGCTGAAATTTGTAGTTTTGTTTTTGATAGTAGTTTTAATATGGATTGTATAGTTGCTGGAATGGATCATGTTAGGGTTTGTAATGGCTGCGATCAAGTTTTTGGGATAAACCTAAGTTTTGTAACACTGTTAAAAAAATTGTAGTTGAGAATTTTGAAATATTGGCTTGAAAATCATTTTCGTTCGAATTTTGAGTAACACCTCCTTCAGAATGGGAATTTAAGTTAACAACCGGTAGTACCGGGAATCATGTTGTATATTAATGATATATCTATAAGACGTAGTGTATTTTAAACGAATTTGATTTTCTCCTTGGGTGTGAATGATGTATTCAAAATTAATTTATTACATTGGATTGGGGGATGTTTTATTGAATGGCTAAATCTAAATTTAAATTAGTTTATTTCAAATTTTATAACTTCAACGTAAAAACTTTAAATCAATGGAGTTCCACATTATGGTAACGGCAAGTAGTGGTGAGGAAGCACAACTAGGACCGTCAAATGATTGGGAACTCCGCCTTTTTTCAAAATAAAAAACTTTCGTAACATCGAAGTAATAATTATAAAAACGAGAAAAAAATCGGGTGTATTGAGGATTAATGAATTATAATCATTAAAACTTTAAACGTGGGAATAGTACTATATTTATATTTAAGATGGGATGGGGTAGTTAACGAAATCACATTTATTTTAGCACATATATTATAACTAGCTTTCGTTTAAGTGCTTAAACTATGTTCAAGTTAAATGATTAGAAGAGACTGTTAAGTTTGAAGGTAAATATAATGAAAGAATTTAAGATTAGTGTGGTGTATTTGTTTTTTTTAAAAGATAAAATATTTAAAAGATAACAATATTGCATTTTGTAAATAATCCAGAGGATACTTGCCTTTGTTTGTTGTAGTTGTTAGTGTTGTATATGGTAGAATAGTTCTATTATCTTTCTTTCCTGATTTATTGGCGGTTTTTATGTATGAAATGTTTGTATAGCGATGTATGATTGTAATGGGATCGTGGTGGTGAGCAGAATTATATAATGTCTTCGGTATAATCACTTTATGTGGGTCTTCTTATGAAATCCATTGGTTCGCCATGTATTATGTGGATGGGCAATTTGACAGGGATTTTATATATGCATTGTATTTGGGTTGGTGTGTAGGGGGTTAAACCGATTTTTTAGTAATGAGTTTTTATTTGGGTGAAATGTATAGTGGTTGGAAAAAATTTTAATGTTTTATTATTTGGAGTTAGAAGGAAAGATCTATATTCATTTGAATGGTGTTTGTAGGGTGTAGAATTTTTTGGCTATATGTAGGATTTATTAATAAAGATGGGGGGTAATTAAATTTGTGAATTGAGAAAAGAATTTGGTTCGGAGGAGAGATGATGGGGAGCAGATTCGTAGTGCACGAATGTAGAGGGCGGTGAGGGTAGCTTGTTTTATTGAGTTGGAATGGGTGGAATACCAATGGGTGTAAGCAGGGTTGAGGAAGGTTTGTCGTAACGCGAGTTTGTGATTGCTTGTGCCAGGTAGTAAGTATCAAGGAAATGGGAGTGTGTCGTTGTCGAAAGTCAAGTAAATGTGGAGGATGAAAGGTTGTTATATATGAAAGGTTGTTGAATTGTATTGTTTTGGTATGCTGCGAAAACGTCATCAACATAACGCGCCATGGAATTGTGGTGATGTGTATGGAAGATATAATTTTATGTTCAAGATTCCATGTATAAGTATTTGCAAGGATTGGGAGAGGGTGACCATGGAATAGTCCATGATGTTGTTTAAGTAATTTCATTAAAGCTAAAGAATTGTGTTGAGTGAGTAATATATGTTTTTTTGGATTTGGGGAAGGGTAAAAAGAATTAATTTTTTTGTTGGTATTATTTTACTTTCAAGTAATTGGAAGGTTGGTCTACGGGGACAGAAGTGAAAAGTGATTTTACATCAAAGCTTAAAAATGAGTGGTAGGGTTAAGTTGGTGGTTTGTTTGTATAAAATCAGCTTCGAATCATTTCAATGAGATAATTGCCAAAAGTAGGGTTTTAATATTTGATACCATGTGATATTGGTATGTGTGCAATTTGTATGAAATTATGGGTGCCGAGAGGTGTTTGTTTGGAGTTTGGGAACCATAGAATTTTGAGATACGCGTCATGTGGGCTTTATTTTTTTCGTGGATATCGGGAAATCTTTTGTGAGCTTAGGTTACTGTTGAAGGTGTTGAAAGAATTTTTTTGAGGATTATTAGTAAGGGGAGAATAGGTTGTATGATCTTGGAGAAGAGTTTGACATTTGTTGGATCATTGGTGTTTAAAATACTATATTATGCCCTGTCGCTTCTGGTTATATATTATAATTTTATATCGATCTTGTAATTAACAATTGAATAAGAGCGGAAGTTTTTCTTTATTATTTGATGTGAGACTATTAAGTAGGTGATGTCGAAATTTAGATTTTTATATGTGTTTTTTTGGTTTTTTTCCCAATAATCAAAATTTGTGAAGAATTGGAGGTAATCTTCTCCTTTTTCCAAGGCAAATGATAAACCGTATCCGAGTAGGGTGAGTTCATAGAAATTTGGGGAATAATCGGATAGATTTTTTATGATGTTGTGGGATGATGCTAAACACCAGAAGCTATTTTTGAAAATCATTTGAAATTTTTGATCTAGTTTTTATTATGTATAAAATATTTTTTTTATAAGAAGAGCTGCATCTAGAGGTGGTGGAATATTGTGTGTTTAGTTGATAAGTTATAACCAATGTTGAAATTTTTTAAACAAATGGTTGCATATTTTCTATAAGTAGCTGAAATTTGTAGTTTTGTTTTTGTTATGTACTATTCCCACGTTTAAAGTTTTAATGATAATTTTAATTCATTAAATCTCATACACCCATTCTTTTTATCGTTTTTAATTAATTACATTCGATGTCAAAGTTTTTTATTGAAAAAAAGAGGGAGTTCCCAATCATTGACGGTCTAGTGTGCTTACGCACAACCATTCCCGTACATAATGATGGACACCTCCATTAATTTAAAGTTTTTACGTTGAAGTTATAAATTTTGAAATAAACTAATTTAAATTAGATTTACCCCAATTAATAACAACATCCCCATCCAATTGAATATTTTGAAAAAATAACTACAGACACAGAGGGAAAATGCAAATCGTATAATATATATTATAAAATTATATATATATATATAAAGATATATATATATATAATATATAAGTTATAATATATATATATAATAAATATATATTCTTTATACATTTAAAATATTTTATTAAAACATGTTTTCAAATCAATATATATATATATAGTTAATATATATAATATATATGATAATATATAAATGATATATATATAAAAATATTATATTTAAAAGAATATATATATATATTATATATAATATATAAATATATAATAATAAATATATATATTAATATATGTAATAATATAAATAAAAATATAATATATATAAATATATTATATATATAATAATATTATATATATATAAATATATATTATATATATTATATATATATATATATATTATATATATATAGTATATATTATATAAAAGTAAAAATATTATAATATATGTATAAATATTATAATATATATATAAATATTAATAATATATATATATATATTTATATATAATAATATATATATAAAATAATATATATATATATATATGTATATATATATAATATATATATAATTATATATAATATATATATATAATATAAATAATATATTATATATATATATATATATATATATATATATAACCACAAACTGATCTCACAAACACCATTCAAACAATAATAAATAGCTTAAATCTCAGGCCCCCACACAAAACACCACTTGTAGCAATCGACCATAACCCAAAGCCTTGTGAACAGTCCCCAAGACACAAATCTATTCCACAAAATAATACAATCAAACAACCCCACTAATTTAAAGAAATTTAAGCGATCTTTGGAGGAGGCCGACTGCGGCGGCGGGTACTTCGCGAGGTGTGGTGCCTTCGAAGGGAGGGTGCCAGGGAGCCAGAAAGAAGTAAGTATAAGTATATAAATATATATATAATAATATATATATATATATAATATATATATATATAATATATATTATATATATATATATATAATATATATAAATATATTATATATAATGAATATATTATAGGGTTCGGAGGTTCGCGCTGCAAACACACAATTTGGTACGTACAGCGACGGCCGCGGGGGTGTTGGTCTGTCTCATACCGTGTATGACCCCCTCTGACACGGATGAACGCCTGACACCGTCCTTGGCATGTTCTCGATAGGTGGGCGAATGTCCTTGCGACAGGGATTTTGATCTACATAGTTTGTGCATGCCTGTCGCAGGTTCCAGGAGGGTCCGTGGAGGGGTTGCAGCTGTCGAATCCGACTTCAGGATATCCCACAAATGTCGATTGGGTTGAGGTCAGGACTATATGCTGGCCACACTCCAACACCCGAATTTTAACCGTCCTAAGATAGTCGTTCACACATGGGCGTTGTGTGTCTTGCATGTCCATGCATTAGGATGAAGATTACAATTAAGGCCATATGCAACGACAGATGATTCGAGGAGTCTGATATACCTTATACCAAGAGTGCCTCCATCGAAATGTGCAAATCCCGTAGCCCCGATAAAGAGGTGCCTCCCCAGACCAAAATCGACCCACCCTCCAAACCACGGCACCTGCAGCACATTGCAATTGAGCGAACCTCTCCTCGGTCTTCAGTAACTCTAGCACTTGTGCAGGCATCAAAGACATTCTACTCATCCGTAAAAGATGCACATTTGCCCAATCGTCGCCGTCCAATGGATGTGTTTCATCTTTGCAAATGCAGTCGCACCATCGACCAAGTGTCCGGACCCAGTCCTTCTGCGTGGATGTTGTTATCTGCACTCACTGATCTCTTGACAGTTGACGTTACTATCCTCCCATGTTTATCGGAGCGCTCCGACGTGAATGATCCCACTCAAATATACGCCCGACATAACCTACCCCCACCTCTCCCAGGTCTATTTACTTTGCTTTTATTTTAATAAAATTTATCCGATCGCGGACGCTCAATACTGCACGAATTCTCACCGGTTGGTACTTAGTAACCGATTCGTCGTCGTTTGGAATAAGGTTTCATGGTTGGCCTTCCCGTTCCTGCGGGACCATTGCCTAAGTGGTGCTATTGACGAGTAGTATATTAAATAGTAAGTAGTTTCGATAATATATTATGTTATAGTTATATATATAATATATTATTTATTATTATATATATATATTAATAATATAATTAAATTATATATAATATATATATTATATTTATTATATATATTATTTATTGTATTCGTTATTAAGTAATTCTAATTTATTATGGTGTATTGGCAATTTGATATGTTAGGTATTATAGTATTTTTGATTATATATTTGTTAATCGATATTGGTATTCGTTATTAAATAATAGTATATATTTATATATATTATTTTATATATATAGATATATATATTTTTACTCTGGTATCTAATCGATTGATATAAATTAGTTCAAACTACACATAGAAAATGAAAATATCGATATTGAATTAGGTATCTGTATATAAAATATATATATTAATATATAATATATAATATATATATAATATATATATATATATTAATATATAATATTATATAATATATATACAATATATATAATATATATATAAATTATATATAAAATTAAATTATATATTATAATATAAAGTATTAATTATAATATATAAATATAATATAAAAATATATCAATATAAAATACAGATATATATATAATAATATATATATATATTATATATATTATAATAATATATTATAATATATATACATTATTAATATTATATATATAGGGTTATATTATATATATATATATATATATAATATAATATATAGTAAATATATAAAATATTATATATATACATAACAACTATATATATATATATACTATAATATATATATTGCATGTGTGTATATATAATATATATATATATATAATAAATATAATATATATATAATAATAATGCATTGATATACTATATTCAGTAATGGAAATAATATAAGTTATAATATAATATATATATAAATATAATAATATATATAATATATAATGATATATATATAATTATATATATATACCATATAAATATATATATATAATTATATATATAATAATTAAATAATATATAATAATAGATATATATATAATATATATATATATATAGTAATAATATAATATAAATATATATATATTAATATAATATATAAATAATATAATATATAATATATATACGTATATATAAATATATATAATCATATAAATAATTACTATTATATAATATATTAATATAATATATAAATAAAATATAGTATATATATTATTCAGGGCGGCCCTGCCTTCGTTGCATGTTTGTGCAACGACCACCTTTTTTTCCCAATATCAACGATATTTTGTTTTTAAATTATTTTGTCAGAAATTTAGTATTTACTCATATATAAATATATATATATATATATATATATATATAAATATATAATATATTAAATATATAAAGTATAATATATAAAATATATATATAATATATTATATAACAATATATAATAAGTATAAATAAGGCTTCGATTTTCCTCCGCGTTGCAATTATAAATTATTTCCTAACTTGAAAATTTTAATAACATTTATCTTAAAATGTTTAAATGATTAACATTACAAGCTGAAAGGTCTGCAATAAAACTTCGTTGCAGGGCCTGTCTCAACTCGTTTTGAAAAAATAAACGAATAATAAAAAATAAGCGATTTTAAAATTTTTATTTATAAATTTTCTTGTGACAGCTGTGGAAAGTCAACTTCTAACATATATAATATATATATAATATAAATAATATATATAATATATACATATATAATATATATAATATAGATAAATATTAATAGATAATATAATATAATATAATATAATATATAAATAGATAAATATATAATACAATTATATATATATTAATATATATATATATATTATATATTATTATTATATTTATATATTATTTATATTTATTAATTAAATATTAAGAATTATTATATTTATATTATATTAGATGATTATTATTAATATTATTAATTATTATTATTATTATATGATTTATTATTATATTATATAATTATATTATTATAAAAAAGAAGGGCTCAAGGGACTGCTACGTACCCTCACTGTAACACTCCGCAATGTGGGTCATCCCCCTAACAAAACCAGCAACCATACAACTCACAAAACCCCGAAATTCACCTCCTATTATGCACCTTCTTCTCGCTCTGCCAAACTCCATTCCTCTCCTCCAGGCATGCCTTTACTGACTCAACCTTTTTCTTCCGTCTCCCAGCCGTCGATTCCCAACACACCTCACCACTATACACCCGTTACCAACCGACATCATCCATCCATTCCACATGACGAAAAACCAACTAAATGTACTCTCGTTTATTCTCTCATTTAACTCATTTTCTTCACACCACACAATCCCCCTAATACGTCATTCCTCATTTTATCAATTCGTCCCACACTTAACACACCCCTAAGATGTCCATCTGAAATATTGTACTTTAGATCTATAACCTCTTATTCTATACCATAGTTTTCACTACTGTAACATTAACATCAGTAACAGCAGATACCTTCATGCAAACCCTATAGCGTCATCTTCAACAATAGTCTTACACTACCAAGGATTTAATAGCAACGAGCCTACCTTCCTACCATCACTAACTTTCTATACACACTCGCCATCATCGTTCCTTTCATCCAACATAATATCCTAAATATTAAATCTCAGACACTTGTTCAGTTCTCACCATCCACAAACTCGCAACGAAGACTGCTTCAACCACAACCATAACCTTGCTCTTATCTACGTTTACTTTCCAGCCCCCTCCTTTTACAACACCCTGCCAAATCCTCTATCAATCATCTCTCTATTATTTGTCAAAAAGATAGATTAACATTCTCAGGACATTTAATGGTTGCCACGTTTCTTTCCTGAAGAAAAATGTAAATGAACCTGTAAAGTGTACACTTTCATTGACATAAAGAAACTAAAAACAGAACTATATATAATTTATAGCCTAGAAGAATCTCGTTCTATGTCTGGACATACTTTATTCATTTCATACAGAAAATCACTTGGAAGCCTCTTTTAGTAAAGTGTGAAACCTTTGAAAGTTTTAATAACCATGTCGAGACAACGTCCGAAAGCAGAGCGCTGTTTTCCTTATTTAATAAGGATTAAAACCTTTCTTAGAACCCATGATGCAATAAAGACTTCCGCCTTAGCAATGCTTTCGATCGAAAAAGACTTTATTATGGGCATATTTTAATAAAGTGATTGATAAATTTTCTCAATCAAAAGATAGAAAGCGGACTTTCTTTTTAAATAAAATCGTTAAAGGTAAGTTAACATAAACTTTTTAAAATTATTGTAAATTTTTTAATTTTTTCTAATTAATGCTGGACGGTCATCAATGCTCTCTTTTTGAAACACAACACGCACTCACGCGCACACACACACACACACACACAACACACACACCACACACACAATAATATATAGCTATAAATATATATTAAATATATATATATATTATATATAATATATATATAATAAATTATAATAATATATATATAATAATAATAATACTTAGTATATATATATATATATATAATATAAGATATATAATATGTTTGGTGATAAATGCAAAATGCAACTAACCAATTATTTTAGCGAGCCGCGCCTCGAATATAATGTATATATATATATATATATATAAATAAAAATAAATTATATATATATAATTATATTATATATTAATTATAAAATATATATATATAATATATAAAATTATATAAATATATATAAATATATGTATACGAAAGAAGGTGTTCATAACACAAACATTTTTATTAAAATATGTTAATGCAAGTGTATAAAATAGATATTTTGAGAAGTAAAAATAAATAAAAATTAAACTAAAATTATAGTTTTAAAGATTTAAAAATTAATTAAGTTGATTGCCTTATTCGCATTTACAAAAAAAAAAAAAAAAAAAAAAAAAAAAAAAAAAAGAAAAAAAGAAAAAAAAAATTTTCGGAAGAAGAAAAATGACGAAGACTTAAAAACCAATTTAATGTTAAAAGTTTTGATGAAAATCTTGAAGGAATAATAATCGTTTTTCCTCATTGATATTTTTTGGAATTAAGTTTTAAGTATATTATTTAGTTTTTAGTTTTTATATATTTATCTATAAAATATATATGATATATATATATAAATAATAATATATATAATATTATATAATATATATATATATATAAAATAGATATATATATATATATATATATATATAATATTATTATAGTAGATATATATATAATATATATATATATATATACATATTTTTATACATATATTTTTATTTTTTGCATTAAATATTTGAGATTTTGTTTTATTTATTATTTTAATTATTTTTTGTTCTTTTTATCGATTTTCTATTTATTCATTAATTTTTAAAGGAATAATTGCTTTCCGGTCCACCCAAAGTCATCCGATTGTAAAGGAACACTTAGCAACGTTTTATTCCATAATTTTAAAGGTTAATGACGTCAGGATGACAGACTGACATCATAAATTTTTTTGAGCAATGACGTCACTTCTGGATGACTTGTTCATTCGTCATGAGTGCCAAACTGTCAATTATTCAGAAGCAAACTGTTTACTCCAGAAAAATTTTGCAGTATAAATTCCTATTTTTAAGACACTTATAATTTAAATATGGTTCAAATATATATTTTTATGATTAAAAAACAGTTCATATTTTGGTTTGTGTTGTTTTATAATATGGACTTTGAAATGACTACTATAGAGACCCAATCTAAAAGGGGTGATTCTAAAATTCAAATTTTTTGGGGTGCCAATTTATGAGTAAAATAAAAATATATGCTGTGTCACCTAAATCTATACCATAGAGTCAAACCATTCATTAAATTTTATCATCTAGTTCAGTGGCACCCTAATTTTTCCAATTCGTGACACTCTTGCTTAATTTAGGGGTGCCCCACACACCTCTTTGGGGACCATTGATTATCTTAGATAATCAAAGTTAAAACCTGATCTGATAAAAAATCCCTATTTTTATTTTGACTATCTAAACACAAGACAAATCAATGAACGCCATTGCCCGTCGTACATATTACTTTCATAAACGCACAAATAAACTTCTAATGTAGTTCATTTATTATTATTATTATTATTATTATTATTATTATTATTATTATTATTATTATTATTATTATTATTATTATTATTATTATTATATTATTATTATTATTATTATTATTATTATTATTATTATTATTATAAAATTATTATTATTTTATTTATTAATTTTTTGTCAACACTTCTCAGAAAAAGTCAAGGCTTCTTCTGCTTAAAGCCAACAAGAGTTGGGTGGAGGAAAATTTTCTTCATCTTGAAAGATATTATTACTGTGCACATATTTTCTGTACATTATTATTATTATTATTATTATTATTATTATTATTATTATTATTATTATTATTATTATTATTATTATATATTATTATTATTATTATTATTATTATTATTATTATTATTATTATTATTATTATTATTATTATTATTATTATTATTATTATTATTATTATTATTATTATTATTATAAATTATTATTATTATTATGTTATGATTGATATTATATTATTATTAATTATTGATATTAATATTATTTATTTTTATTTATGTATTATTTTATTATATTATTATTATGTATTGATGAGTGGAGTAGTATTATTATGGCTTATGTTGATTGATTATTATTATGCATTATTTTCTTATTATTATTGATTACTTATTATTATTATTATTATTATTATTCGATTATTATTATTATTATTATTATTATTATTATTTTTATTTTGTACTGAGTAGAAGTACTTTTATTCCAACCCATTTTCCACTTCAATAAAAATCTAAAGCTTAACCTAATGAGCTCCTTTGCATTGTTTTTCAATAACCATTACCATACAGCCTTCCCACTCCAGTAACTCGTTATTATTATTATTATTATTATTATTATTATTATTATTATTATTATTATTATTATTATTATTATTATTATTATTATTGATTTATTATATTGAATGCTATTGATTATTATTACTTTATTATTATATTATTATTGATTATTATGTATTATTAAAATATTATGATTATTTCTATTGATTGATGATTAGTTGATTATGTATGATTATTGATTATTGATGAGTTGATTGAGGAGTTAGTGTGATTGAGTGTGAGTGTGATGTAGTTATTATTATTATTATGTATTATTATGTATTATGTATTATTAGTAGTGCAGTAGTAGTAGTAGTAGTAGTGAGTAGAGTGAGTAGTTAGTAGTGAGTAGTAGTTAGTTTTAAGTATATTATTAGTATTATATTATTATTATTATTATTATTATTATTATTATAATTATTATTATTATTATTATTATTATTATTATTATTATTATTATTATTATTATTATTATTATTATTTATTATTGGAAGATTATTATATTATTATTATTTTTGGTTATTGATTATTATTATTATTATTATTATTATTTTATTATTATTATTATTATTATTATTATTATTATTATTATTGATTATGTATTATTATTATTTAGTAGTAGTAGAGTAAGGTAGTAGTATAGGTAGTAGTAGTAGTTGTTGAGTAGTAGTAGTAGTAGTATATGTATTATTATTATTATTATTATTGATTATTATTATTATTATATTATATTGTTATTGATTTATTATTTTATTATGTATTATTATATTATTATGTATTATATATTATATATGTGAGATTATTATTAGTTATTATGTATTATTATTGATTATTGATTATTTATTATTATTATTATTATTATTATATGTAGTTGATTTATTATTTATTATTATTATTATTTATTATTATTATTAATGGATTATTATTATATATGATTATTATATTATTATTATTATTATTATCATTTATTATTGAGTGATTATTATTTATTATTTATGTAATTATTATTATTATTGATTATTATTGATTATTATTATCATTATCATTTATTATGTGGATTATTGGGATGTGATTGATATTATTATTAGTTGATATTATTATTATTATTGAATTTTTTTTTTTTTTTTTGAATAAAGAAAGGTGCAAAGGTCAAAAGTTTATTGACGGATCATCTTTAAATTTAATCTGAAAAAAATTTGCAATTTTAAGTACATTATATATATATATATATATATATATATATATTATAAAATTAGAGTAAGAATAGGGGTATATATAGTATATATATAGTATAAGTATAGTATATATAGTATATACTATATATATAATATTACTATATATATATATATATATATATAGGTAGTAGGATTTGTAAGTATGTTTGGATAGACTTTTGTAGCATATATATATAGTAATATGATTAGAATATATATAATATAATGTATATATATATATATATATGCTAGTAATAATATATATATATTATAGGTTAAGGGTATATAGGGTATGGTATAGGTAGGTAGGGAGGGGGGTATATATATAGTTTATAGGTGGGAGGTAGTTAGCTTAGTACGTGGAGTAGGTATTATAGATGATAGTATTATATATATATTATATGGTAGGTATATAAAGTATATATATATATATATATAAGGTATATATATATATATATATATATATATATATATATATGAACTTGGAATGAAATTAAACATCCGCAATAATTATTCAACAAGAGAATGCTTTTGAGAAGAAATGTTTGCCAGGAATTAAATTTGGAACAATTACTTAAAAGATTAAATTGCTATTTGGAATTTTAATTTTTGAAAAATTTAACATTAACCTCTTCCATTCATCCCATATATAAATTATTTTAAATAATAAATATAGTTTTTAGTTTATTGGGACAATATAATGTTTAACTAAGGCAAGTTAAGTGAGAAGCATGTCTCTAACATGTCAGTGAATTTTCTGCTGTCTCATTAATAAATTTTAATTGGATTTCAAATTAATGTATTTATTTGTCTTAAGGTCATGTTTTTATTTTACCTTCCTTGTTTTTATAAAAATAATACTGCAGAAGACTGAAATTTTTAAGTCATATCTTGCTAAAGTCAAATTCTGTTTCAAAAGAGCATAATGCTACCATAAGAAAGAATATGGATGCAATTTAAAAAATTCCTTGATTTTGTTTTATCAGAATGCAAAATTTCATCCCAGTTCATATGTACAGTATTTCGTGTATATTATTATTTTTTTGTATTTTACACTGTTATACTCGTACATGTCTTTAATTAAAGTATTAATGATGGTTTTCCGAAGCATATGATTTATTCTTTAGCTAATGTGTTTTACAAATTCATTAAAATATGTTTTTAGTTTATGAAAACTGAATTTTTTTCCTAATTCTCATGATTGTATACATCGTAAGCCTTCTATTAAAATATTTATGAAAGCTTTACAGAGCGTATGATGTATTCTCTGCCTAATGTGTTTTTACAAGTTAATTAAAATATAAAACGTGTTTTTAGAGATTCACCCATTTATTTTGTTCTTCCTTATTAGAAACTTATGTCTAGTATATGGCATATATAGCATATATACTTTATTTTAATAAAATATTGGAGAGTGTCAGTAAATAGAGTCACTTCTTTTATATGTCAGTATTAATCAAAATTTACTACACACCAATTCAATTCATAAACGAACTTCTAACTGGAAGATATCTCATACATACTTTTTATTTTTTCAAATATGACTCTCTCTAATGTCCCTTATTAAGTGTTCAAATTTTGGGCTCATTATTTTACTTATAATGTTATTACAAAATACATAGATTTTCGATGCTCGTCAGTAATGAATCTCCTTCTCCCATAAGGCTCATGTTGCCTATAGATTCTCTCTCTCTCTCTCTCTCTCTCTCTCTCTCTCTCTCTCTCTCTCTCTCTCTCTCTCTCTCTCTCTCTCTCTCTCTCTCTCTCTCTCTCTCTCTCTCTCTCTCTCTCTCTCTCTAAAAGTTGTAAACTTATGATAATTTTTTTTTTAAAAATCCAAGTTAACTTGCTAAATCAGCAAACATTAATTGGATAAAAGACATAAAATGTTATTCTGCTTTGAAAAACATGATTATAAGATGCTCCGAAAAAGTCGATTAAAAGTATCAGTTTTCAAAATTGTTGCGAGTTTTCAATAGTTTTCGCGGAGAAGAAGATTTTTAAGGTACGATCTTCCTATTTTCTTTGGGATTTACTTTACTCAAATGTAATATGTAATAAAAATTCTCTTTTAAAGTGGCAATCTCACATGGCGCGATGCTGATCCAGTTGAGAAAGTTTCTATCCATAGTGTGCATGCACACACACACACATATTATATATATATATATATATATATATATATAATAATAATAATAATAATAATTATATATAATCTTAAAAATAATAATCATAATAACAATAATAATAATAATATGTAATATAATAATATCTAAAGCTTTAAATTTAAATATGCGTATTGAACGTAATATGCATATATATACAATCAAAATATCTTAATGAGTGATAATACCACAAGATTATTCCAATTACTCTAAGATTCGTAAAATAATATATATAATATATATATATAATAATAATATATATATGTAATAATAATAATAATATAATAATAATAATAATATGTATATA
>JABUQX010069269.1:22500-30367 GCA_015478945.1 Trachelipus rathkii
ATACCCTCTCACAAAACCCCGCTATTCACTCCTATTGTTCACCTTTCTTTTCGCCTCTGCCAAATTAACATTATTCCTTTCAGACATTCTTTTACTGACTCATTCCATTTTATCTTCGGATTCCCAGCTGTTTGATTCCTAGTACACTCACCACTATACATCCGCTTAACCAAACCGACTATCATCCATCCTTTACATATGACCAAACCATCTCAATGTACTCTCGTTTATTCTCTCATTTACGCCTTTCTTCACACCACACAACTCCCTAATGCGTTCATTCCTCATTTTATCAATTCTTCTCACACTTACCACGTTCATAAGATGGTTTATTTGATATATATATATATATATATATATATATATATATATATATATATATATATATATATATCTATATATATATATATATATATATATATATATATATATATATATATATATATATATATATATATATAACTCTCACACCTTAGATTTATACCTCTTATTCCAGACTACAGTTTCACTACTATATATTAACACGGGTAACAACTACCCTCATGAAAAAAAAACAACTGCACTCAGGACTTAGCACCTTCACATCCACCAAGGATTTAATTGCACCAGCCACCTTCCTACCATATATAACTTTCTTGCTACACTCTGCATCATCCGTCCTCCCCTTTTCATAAAACATATTAAATATTTAAACTCATATTCTTGTTCCAATTGCTCACCATTCAACACAATTTCACACAGCGGGTTCTTCTCACTCACTACCATCACCTTATTTTTATCTATATTTACTTTCAAACCCCTCTACCAATCCTCTCAAAACTCTCTTCAGATTCGCCACACAAAACCAAATTATCCACATACAATAAGCAGGGCACCCTCCACTCTCTTTCATTCTCCATCATTCTAACACCTTCCCTGCCATCCCTACCTCTAATTCTTTCATAACCCATAACCCCATCCATATACAAATTGAATAACCATGGAGACATAACACGTCTCTGCCTCACCACGCAATTAATATTAAATCAATCACTTTCAACCCCATTTATTCTTACATACGCTTCACTACTGTCACATATACTTTTGATTCCATTTAGAAGCCTACCACTAACACCATATATCACTAACACCTGCCACAGAGCTTCCCTATTAATCCTATCATACGCCTATTGCAAATTCATAAAATCTAAATACAATATATTCTTCTTTTCTCTCATTTTCTCAATCATTTATTTCAATGTAAAAATTTCATCTACACATCCTCTACCTCTAAATGCACCTTGTTTTTCGTAAATCAGTCTCAGTTTACAGCACTCAGTAAACTAATTTCAAAATACTTCCAACAGTTCCCCTTATCCCCTTACTCTTATTTGATATTAACCTATTACTGCTTTTCTCCAATCTCTCGGAACTATACCCTCCATAAATGCTATATCACACAACTTCCAAATCCATTTAATCACCATATTGAGTCCATTCTTGATCATTTCACCTGTTATTTCCTTTATACCTGGAGATTTACCATTCTTCAACTTTCTCACTCAACCCATTACATTACTTCATCCTTACTAATTATCTCATCAATAAAATACCTATTTCTTCTTGCACCATCAAACCCCCAAACATTCACTATCATCTCTTTATTATTGCCAATGATGCTCTGCAGATTTTCGAAGTGTTCCCTCTACACTCTCCTTACATCCATTTCATCAGTTACGAAAGCACCATCCCTCTTCATTATTCTAAGCAAATTCCCCTTATTTTCGTTCTTATACCATTCGCGCTTCCTTCCAGAAGAGCTTCCTATATTCTTGTAAGTCCCCATTCATCCCCCTTCCAAACTATTCATTTACCTCTTTTTCTTCCTACGTATGCATCTTTTAGTATTCCATTTTTTTCTTCTTATACAATTCCAAACATCTTTCTTTTCAGACCTCATCATTGGCTTTTAGTACACTCAACCACGCTTCTTCATTCCACCAGCAACTGCTAACATTCTTACTTCCTACTTTAGCACATACTTCTCTTGCACTACTATCAAAGGCTTCCTTCATGTGATTCTAAATTTGTTCAGTTTCATCTTGTTCACATTCAATTGATTAATTTGCAAGCGTTCTTACATACTTTTCTTTATTATCTTGTTCACTTAACTTCTCATTCTGAATTCTTCCCACTTCCTCCTCTATCTCTTTCTTCTCCACCCAATCATCCATTCCCCACTTATCATTCTCATTTTCTCCCGTCACCCCAAAATCACATGTTATACCATTTCATTTTCGATCACCTATCTAACAATTTTGGTCCCCCAACATAATGATCCGATAATCTCAATCCAAACCCCCTCACTGATTTAACATCCAACACATATTTCAACATCTCCTTCGCCAATACAAAATCAACCATACTTATCACTTCGATACCAACTCTACCTACACCAACTCTAGTATACTTATGGATACTCTTTTGTTTGAAGAAAGTATTACTCACGCACACACACACACACGCACATACACACCTCCTCAGAGAAATTAATCACCTTCTTACCATTCTCATTTTCTCTCGTCACCCCAAAATCACCTGTTATACCATTACATTTTCCATCAACTATCTAACCATTTAGGTCTCCTAACACAATCAATTTGAAACTCCTACACACCCCATCCAAAACATCTTCCAGATTATAACAGAAAATCGCACGCTTCTCAATATCACGCTCAGAGGGACTATATGATACAACCACACATACCTTGACCTTTTCAAACTTAAATTTAGCCATTCGAATTCTAGTACTTACACAAACAAAATCTACCATAGCTCTGTGCCATATCTAAATACAATTGCGCACACACACATGCACACACACACACACACACACACATATATTTATATATATATATATATATATATATATATATATATATATATATATATATATATATATATATATATATATATATATATATATATATATATATATATATATATATATATATATATATTGATGATAAAGTCCCTTGAGGTAATATTTTTTCAAAAATGGAAGTAAAAATATTTATTAATACATAACTTAATTAAAATCACAGAAACAAAATAAAAACAGATGCCGAGCTTTCGTGATCCATACTCGGATTCACATCTTCAGGGACTGAAGATGTGAATCCGAGTATGGATCACGAAAGCTCGGCATCTGTTTTTATTTTGTTTCTGTGATTTTAATTAAGTTATGTATTAATAAATATTTTTACTTCCATTTTTGAAAAAAATATTACCTCAAGGGACTTTATCATCAGTAGTAGGGGAGTAATTTCGGAGAAAAATGACCAACGGTGATTTTACCTTCCCTTGACCTTTCCTGAGGGTATTTTTACCTGCCCTTGACCTTTTTTGACCTTTACCTTTTTGGGCTTGACCTTTTTTGAGCCCAAATTTTTTACCTGACCTTGACCTTTTTGGGCCTTTACCTTTTTGGCCTTTACCTTTTTTTCGACCAACCCTTTGATCTTCCATGGGTCATTTTTGGCCCACGGTATTTTTTGAGAACCCTAATTTTTTGAGAACCCTAATTTTTTGAGAACCCTAATTTTTTGAGAACCCTAATTTTTTGAGAACCCTAATTTTTTGGCAACCCTAATTTTTTGGCAACCCTAATTTTTAGCACCCTTTCGAAGAAAGGGTGCGCCAAACGGTTGCGTCAGCAACCGTTGTACGTATTACCCCCCTATTTTACGCCCCCTATTTTTTTTCGACCGTGGGCCATTTTTGCCCACGGTAATTTTTGATCTTCCTTTAGGGGCTTAGCCCTATTTTTTGATGTCTTTACCTTGTTTGACCACCTTGCCAGATACCATGGGTCAATTTTGGCCCACGGTAATTTTTGGCTACCCTTTGGTCTTCCATGGGTCAATTTTGGCCCACGGAAATTTTCGACCAACCCTTTGGTATTCCATGGGTCCGTTTTCTGACCCACGATAGTCTGATCTTCCTTTGGTCACCATGGGTCATTTTTACGGTATTTTGATCTTCCTTTAGGGGCTTAGCCCTATTTTTGATGTCTTTACCTTGTTTGACCATGATATTTCGGCTTTTACCTTGCCATATACCGTGGGTCAAATTTGACCCACGGTAATTTTTTTGTCCTTCCTTTAAGGGCTTAGCCCTATTTTTTGACGTCTTTACCTTGTTTGACCATGATATTTCGTCCTTAACCTTGCCATATACCATGGGTCAATTTTGACCCGCTAACTTGATGGCTTTGATGGTTCCCAATCACCGTAAGAAGTACCTAGGGATGTTCTATTAGTGTTCTATGAGTATTAGATGAGTGCCAGGTGAGTGCCAGGTGAGTGCCAAGTGAGTGCCAATGAGTGCCAATGAGTGCCAAGTGAGTGCCACATAGTGCCAAGTGAGTGCCACATAGTGCCAAGTGAGTGCCACATAGTGCCACCTGAGTGCCACTTTTTTCAAGCCTTTTCTAGCCTCCCTGAGCCCCGAATAGCCCTATATGGTCATCACCCAGGTTATAAGGTATGAGGATTCGATTGGTGTATATTACAAGTTGCTAGGATGCTTCCTACTATGAGTTAGTATTTTTATAACACTTATAATCACTTACACTCTCCATAGACACATTAAACCATATACACTTACACTCGTACCCACACACAGGTACACTTACACTTACTCACACACTCGATATTTTTGATGTCTCAGCATTAATACCTCCAAGCATTGATGCCTCAGCGATTAATGCCTCAACTTTGATGCCTCAGCATTAATGTCTCAGCATTGATGCCTCAACTTCTGAAGGTTCATCTTTGATGACTCATCTTTGATGACGTCATCTTTGATACCATCTATATTGATGATTCATCTTTGATGAAATCACCTTTGATGGCTCATCTCTACCCACATCATAGAACAGAGTTAATATTAATGTCTTCCAAGTTCATAAGCTGCCCACCAGGCCGCAGCAAGCCCCCCAAAGGATGGAGGCCCCGCACCCCCAGGTGCGACCCGCCGCGCAAATGAAAAATATATATACTATAAGTCATTCATTTTTATTTCATACTTAAACATTTCAAAGAATTTCGTTTCAAATATACTACGAGTCATTCATTTTTTATTTCATACTTAAACATTTTCATGATACTAGAACCTAAAACTGTGGCATTACAGACCTATTATTTGCTACATGTATTTATTAACATTATTTTACTTAATACTTTCTACTTAATACTTTTTTTTTTAATTTATAAATTTTTAAAAATTGTATGTAAGAAGAAAAAAATTCAAGTGTCTGATATATAAACATTCATTTTACTACAATTGTACGAAATTTTATTAAAAACATATACTTTACATACCTTAAACAGTAAAGCAGTAAAACAATAGAGGTGTTATTACCTAACACCTAGGGGTTTGGAATCCTTTTGTTTTACTGCTTTAACTTTCTGCTTTACTGCTTTAACTCATGTTTTACTGCTTTAACTTTCTGCTTTACTGCTTTAACTCATGTTTTACTGCTTTAACTCTCTGCTTTACTGTTTTAACTCTCTGCTTTACTGTTTTAACTCTCTGCTTTACTGCTTTAACTCATATATTTATTAACATTATGTTTTCTTTTATATTTTTTATTTTGTTTTAATACTTTTTATTTATTATTTCTATTTTTATTTTTGTTTTAATACTTTTTTATTTTTAATTTGTAATGTAAGAATAAAAACACACAGAGTTTCAGTTATATAAACATTTTATTTTAATAAAATTGTACGAAATTTTATTAAAAACATATACTTTACATACCTTAAAGCAGTAAAGCAGTAAAACAATAGAGGTGTTATTACCTAACACCTAGGTGATTAGTATGCCTTTGTTTTACTGCTTTACTGCTTTAACTTTCTGCTTTACTGCTTTAACTCATGTTTTACTGCTTTAACTTTCTGCTTTACTGCTTTAACTCATGTTTTACTGCTTTAACTCTCTGCTTTACTGTTTTAACTCTCTGCTTTACTGCTTTAACTCATATATTTATTAACATTATGTTTTCTTTTATATTTTTTATTTTGTTTTAATACTTTTTATTTATTATTTCTATTTTTATTTTTGTTTTAATACTTTTTTATTTTTAATTTGTAATGTAAGAATAAAAACACACAGAGTTTCGGCCATATAAACATTTTATTTTAATAATAAAATTATACTAAATTTTATTAACCCTTAAAGTAGTAAAGCAGTAAAGCAGTAAAGCAGTAAAACAATAGAGGTGTTATTACCTAACACCTAGGGGATTAGTATGCCTTTGTTTTACTGCTTTACTGCTTTAGCTTTCTGCTTTACTGCTTTAACTCATGTTTTACTGCTTTAACTTTCTGTTTTACTGCTTTAACTTTCTGTTTTACTGCTTTAACTTTTTGCTTTACTGCTTTAACTTTCTGCTTTGCTGTTTTAACTTTCTGCTTTACTGTTTTAACTCATATATTTATTAACATTATGTTTTTTATTTTGTTTTAATACTTTTTATTTATTTTATTATTATTTTTATTTATTTTTATTATTATTTTTATTATTTTTATTATTTTATTTTTATTATTTTTATTATACTTAGTGTTATTTACTTCATGCCTATTGTTATTATTATTTAGAACACACATACACACACACACACACACACACACACACACACATACACTTACACATATACACACATTCACTATGACACTTATACACACATTCACTATGACACTTACATTTACCCATAGACACTTACATTTACACTTATACACATGTGGTCACACACACACACACACACACACACACACACACACACACACACACACACTTACACTTATACACACATTCACTATGATACTTATACACATTCACTATGACACTTACATTTGTCCATAGACACTTACATTTACACTTACACTCCCACACAGATTTACTTACACTCACACAGATTTACTTACACTCACACAGATTTACTTACACACACAGATTTACTTACACACACAGATTTACTTACACTTGCACACACACACACACACACACACACACACACACCCACGCACTCACTTACACATATAACGTATAATTTATTAAAACATTTTATGTTTTAATTAAACACGTACATTTATATTACTCATTCAAATACAACTAAAATTATTTCAAAGTTTCTTAAAACTTCTATAATAAATCAAACATTATCTTTGAACAAAGAATTTATTATTAACTGTTAATACTTTTTGTTTATAAATTTTATAACTATCAAGTTTTAAAATAACTTTTACTAAAATTTTATGAAATTTTATTAAAAACATATATTTTACGTACCTTAAAGCAATAAATCAGTAAGGTCAGCCCCCAGCACCCCTCTACACCAAGCTATGCCGTTTTATTCTCTTGACTTACTGCTTTACATCATCTTTAGCCAATAAGTATAAAAATAACAAAAAATATAAGTTCTTCTCTGCTAACACACATGTATTTATTAAAATCATTCTAAGTTTTTATTTAAAAATAACAATTATTCGCTTTACATTTATATTATTCACTCGATGTTAACTAAAAATATTTCAAAGTTTTAAAATAATTCGGGTTTTCTTTATTATTATTATTATTATCGATGTACATTGACAATCCATCACGAGAAAACACAACAACCCGCACTCCTTACAGATACGAAACTGATCTCTCTCTGTAAAAATGTTGAAATAACTACTTTAGGTCTAAATTTAGGATAATCCTTTTTGTAACCCGGGGCGATTTAAGCCTAATTCCAGGTCAAAATATATTTCAAACTGACCTTTTCTGTAAAATGTGGTGCAATAACTACGTTAGGCCTAAATTTAGGCCTAAATTTAGGATA
>JABUQX010069270.1:0-28439 GCA_015478945.1 Trachelipus rathkii
AGCCATATCATTTATACAAAATCACAAGTTAGTATTCAATTATTCAAATACTTTAAAATTAAAACCAATATAGCAATAATTCTACGGAATCATTTTATCACACTACACAAGGATCCCTTACATAGGCTCTTGGTTACCTAGCAATCACTTCACATTCAGAATTGTACTAACTACCTTCTCTCCTCACCTCTGATTCCTTTCACACCAAGCCACACATCACATTTTCAACCTTACAATATCATACATCATTATTCTCAACCGTATTCCTTACATCTTTGTTTATTTCAGTCACAGTAGCAATAGATTAAAAATTATTATCATTTCTAAATACATATCTCATACACCTATCTCTCCTCTTTTACTCTCATCCTATTATATTACCTCTGAATCAATTACCTATTTAACTAATATACATTACTGAATATTCATACAATTTTCAGACGAGAAAATATATTAAGAAGGACCTGTTTTACTAGAGTAAACGAACTAATCTCGAGTACATGCATGTCAGACTAATTTACTATCGAGAGATAGTGCGTAGTCAGGCAGTACTCACTCAATACTACCTATATACCCGTCCTATATCACCTTTAACAACACTGCACGAGACATATACGAGTTGTACAATTCTATTTTCACTCACTCCAAACACATATGAGTAAATTATCGAGATTAGTATAATGAGATGCGTTAATAATGTAGTCTATAGAAAGTAGTGTGTTAAATGTATATTAATGATGTTATATAATAATTATGTGAGTAAATGTGGTCATTAAATTGCTTGAGGTAGTGTGTAAACATAAAGAATATATATAATTATTAATATATATATATATATATATTTATTTAATTATATTAATATATACTATTTAATATATATATATATATATATATAATTAATATATATAATATATATAATATATTATATATAATATTATATTATATTAGTTATATATTAATATTATTGGTAAAAATATATTATTTTACCTTGAATTATAAATGTTTTAATTTAGATAGAATGTCATGAATGTTTTAAATTAATAGAAGCTCAAGATAATACTGTCGCGTCAGGATGTTCACCCCTTGCTATTATTCTACTCCAAATGGTATGTATAAGTGATTATTTGTTTTAAATTCTAAATACATTGAGCTTCTTTATTTAGTATAGGTAGAGAGTTAAAACTAATTAATTCTTACTTAATAGATTACTATTTAGTAGCTATTCTATATACAGTTAAGTAGATTTATAAATATTTCCTGGAATCGAGGGTTTAATGCCTCTCTGCAACATTTTACGTAAACGTTATATTGTTCAAGGTCAAACATTCAGTTTTCTCTATCTGTTTGGCTCGATATGTGCAGTCTAGTTAGAAAATTGCCAAATATATTATCAATATTATATAAATAAAAGAACGACTGATCCGATTTATGTAATGATGTGCTTTTTATGCTATCTAATTTACACAGATTAATTTTGTTGGTTAATAATTGGTTAATACACCTATATATTATTATATGAGATTTATTGAGGTGTTTTTTTGTCTAATTATATTGATTATTATATAATCACCACTAATACTGTGGCATTTACTTGAGTATTAACCGCATATATTTATTTGAGAGGAAAAAACCCAGTGTTATCTGATAAAGTATTATTATATATTATATATTGTTATATCATAATATACTATCAATATTTTAATATTATATTTATAATTACTTAATATTTATAAATTATAATTATTATTATAATATATTAATTATATATATTATTGAAAATTATATTATTATATGTTTTATATATAATGTATTATATTTATATATATTATATATATTATATTTTATTAATATATATATATATATAATATATATATATATATATATATATAGTATATTATTATATATTATATATATATTTAATATATGTTAATTATTTATGTTAATTAATATTATATTAAACTATCGGAACTAGAGTAATAGTTATATAAGTTTGTTATTTTGTCATTATGATATTATATATATTATAGGGCTATGGAGGGATCATAGAAAGTATTGATCTAAAGAACATTTTAGTACGTTATTTATGCACCTCAAATAAATGTTGGATCTTTTTTATTTGGCTTGTACCTTATTTATTAAGATATGGCTCATAAATTATAATAATATTATTATATAATTATTAATTATTTATATATTATAAATTATTAATGATATAATTATTATTTATAATATAATTATATTATTAATTGTTAATTATATATAAATAATATTAAATTATATTTATTAATATTATATAAGTATTTATAATTAATATAATATATATATATATTATATTAATATAATATATAATATAATATTAATTACTATATATATACTATTAATATATATAATAATATTTATATAGTTAAATATAATAATATTATATATATAATATATAATATATAAAACTGGTCTAGCTCATCTCATATATATTATATATTTTGATAATTTTATTATTTATTATATACGAAAATATAATGTACCGAAAAAAAAATTAACATATTGCATATTAGGTCGATATCGCTAATACTAATTTGTAACAATTAGCTATCTTCAAATCGTTAACGATTTATTAAGTCATATGATAATTATTTTTGTGAGTAGAGAGATTATCTATTCATCCTATATCCTATACTCACATGATTCCCAACCAAGACCTGCAAATTTTCCGGATTAACGACACCTATCAGAGTTTTCGTATGAATGATTGAAAAAATGATATATTATTGTATACTTTATTAATAACATCACATTTTCAATTCATATTGAATAATAGTTGACCTTCTATCCACTATTCGATCCACTACTAATTATTCGTGTTTTCAAATAGACATAATATACCTAATTCAAAAATACATAGTAGATTAAAATAAACAATAAAATGTCACAACTTATCTCACGACCTATAGTATATAATAATCAAAAATTGAGGATTAAAATTATTTTTACTCGATTTGTAAACTGATAATTCGAATAATATTTATATTTAATAATTATATTATTATTTAGTTTAGTTACCAACTATCGATAGTTAGTGATGTATAATTTTTTTTTTACAATTTATATAAAATGTTCTAGAGATGATTATATTAAATTTATCGAGATAAGGCAGAGAACGTTGATACTGAGTCTGCATGTGAGGGAAGATGGAGGTTGCAGTAGAACGCTAGTAGGTTGTACTTTTAATTATATTCAGAACTATTTATGTCCAAAAATGTACGCCGCTATAACGTAATAAATATAAGTTAGCTAATTTATTCCATCTTCATTCCTTTACTATATATACTATCTTCATGAACCCAGCTAGCCAAGGATTCCTTCTCTAATACTAAATTATAATAATGCCCATATATATATTATTCAACTAATAAACATTTTTCTCATTTATTCTATGTTATCCAATGATTAGGTCTAAAGCTATAATATAAAATACATAAACTACTATATCAATAGTAAAAAAGCTCGTGTAAACATATCAATCTATAATTAACTTAAATATCCGAGACGTATTATTATGCTTTAAACATACTGTTTTACTCACTCCCTACTACCCTCATAAAAATGATGAGTCATATTTAGTAGTTCGATAACTATGAGTACCCCCGTATTGGATACAGATATTTATTCACAACCTTCTTGATTAACTTCCACTTCCTCTACAAGACTGTCACTTATCATATATTACAGAATTCTAAATTGACTATAGTGAGATGATCTCATATTTATGAGAGAAATAAACGTACAACACATATATATTGAGATGTTAGTAGTTTATGGTTTCACATCATCTGTAATGATATTAAGGTAGAGAAGGAGCCGTGAGAAACAAACACTGATATCCAGCTATGCCTGATAATGTAGCACAACGGGTTTTTGAAGTGGGTCACCCCACGCAGTCTTCACGAGTGAGATATCCCTAACCTATTATCTTAAAAATGCTTGACTATTTAGTGACTTACAACTCACACTTAATAACTTAGTCTTTATTTCTTTGTATTAATTACTGTTATTATAGTAATATAAATAAATTTTATAATCAATATATATAATGTATATATATAACTAATATATATATTTTGTAACGTTATCCAAAGCTTTATCTGGTTTGTTAATACAAGGCTAACTAAACAATCTTTTAATAGCTACTTTTAGATTCAATTAAAATAAACACTGTTATGCTTCGTAATTCTCCAGATCTCAAACCTGCTGCTAATATACATATCAAATGTAAATTCTAACCGACATTTTAGCAGTCTCTCATTTTAAAGATCACTTGCACTCCAATTCCAATATTCTTACGCTCATAAATATATCTACTGTATTATGTACAAATGCATTATCTCCTAAGAAATGAACTCTAATATTTTGAATGAACGCTCATTCAGGTGGTTATCTGCTGAATAAGGTACTTGGTCGATTAGTAAAGGTCGTGAGCATAGGGATTGAGCCAATGATCTAATATCTCACATCTTCACTACTGATAATCATATATTTATCTCTCACTAAAAATCAATGCGTTCGAATGGCACTTGTTTACCTATAGTATTTATGTCCAGTTCATAAGAAGCGAGAACTAAAGGCGTATCATTAGAAGTGGGACGTGTAGAAAAAAACTTTCGTTACATTCACTTCATTACCTCTATTATTATAAAAATTTTTCATTCACTACCAAAATACTTGAGAATATCCGTTTCCGGATTAGAATATTATTGATACTAGATTAGCTATAACGAAAATATATCACGTTAATGATTCTATTTTTTATCGAACTAAAAGAAATTTATAGTGAGCCTCTTGCAAAAATAACTTATATTTATTATAAATCTATTTAAACCTGCTTTTTATACTCACTATGATATATATTACCTGTTATCCTTCATAAATGTATTCTTATTATCTAACACTTTATTCATGATAAAGGATTATATAATTCCACCTTAAAATTATCTGAGAGCACACATAAATAAGTCTCACTCTATACACCCCTAATCTACTCAGTTCTCTTTAATATCAGTTTGCTCCATGTTTTACTATCATCTCATTAACCTAGCATTTAGTCGTGTGAGTGGGATTATCACTGAGTTCTATAGAACATCAATAGAATTCTAATAACTTCAGTAATGCTAATTCTCACTCACCCCCTCTAGGTAATTTATATATGTAAAAGGACGTATTCTTATTCACTAATACTATTGACTATTATGTACCCTCTATTATATATTCAAAATAACTCTAAATACTTTAAATAGGTCTAAAATATTTAATATCTTATTCTCATTCTATTCAGAATAGTAGTGTTTCATGTATGACTTTGATAGGGGAAACTATCATGAGTTATCTGAATAAATTCTACATTATATAGCGCTATAGCTATAAATATAACATTGTTTTGTGAGATGGATCTAAAAACTCTACTAATATATATACACTATATATACTATATATATATATATACTAAGATTTTAAATTAGTTCCATAAATTCTGAAACTTTTAGAAACACTATATTTGGGATGAGTATTGTTGTGTGTAGCGCTAATGACGACAAAAAGAATTTAAGTACCTTTCAAACCTTACTAAAAACACACACACACTCATCATATATTATCACACTAACTAATATATATTAATATAGAATATTATTAATAGTAATATTAATATATCATTAATATATTATATATATATACTATATATATATAATAAAATTATATATATAATATAATATAATAATATAATACTATATATATGATATATATATATATTATAATATTATATTAATAATATATATATTATATATATAATATGTTTATATATATTAAATATTATATATATTATATTATAGTAATTTAAATATATAATATAATAGTTATATACTCTATATATTATATATATTAATATATTAATTAATACTAATATTCTTTCTTTCTTTCTACTTTCTTTTACCATCTAACCTATTATTATCTATTTACCCTAGACTTGAGGAGTTATAAGATCCTTACAATCATACGAAATAAAGAAACTGAGCATAGGAGAAATAGACATAATGTCGATAAAGATAGTATCACTAAATAGTACCTCTTATATCTATACTATAGCCTTCTACCTTATCGACTAACTTATAATAATTAGATTGAATAAAACTTCACAACTAAACTAGAGTTACATGGCGACCGTGACGAGCGTCACCTCCCTATTGGTATATACTTTATCTGTCAATGTAAGCGGTTACATCACCCTACTCCATAATGATAGGCACAATCACTATTGCCCTCTAATACAAAACCTATCGTCAATATCACTCTCCATATCATGTCAAACTTATAATCTTCGCCTCTGTCATACTACAATTTCTCTTATCATTCAGATCAATACGTTAGTCATCACGAAGTACTCGATCGCATCATTCTCTTGACGGTCTCCACAATCCGATCAGGTCCCAAATCTATACAACTTCAATCATATCAATTATATATTATCATAACTTAAACCAATAATATATACCGACTAATCATTTACTATATATACTATTCTACAATAACCAATTTACTATAAAAACATACTTTTCATTTAATTCTCTCTATTACCCCTTTTACTCAAAACCACGAGCAAAGATACTCATATATAATTATTCCTTCAATTTTATTATTTTCTTACTCACACCTAGCATGCTCGCTAAGCATTGTAACATTCTACACAGTATGAGACATTTTAGATCTATACTTCTTATTCCATAGTTTCACTACTACTATCAACTACCATGACAATAATTATATATATAACATAGGTAACAACGATATCCCTCACAAATGATTAATAATACTCATCTAGCGACACTCATTAGACTTAAGTCCTTACATTGATCTCCTACAACGATTTAAGATGCACAGCTACAACTCCTTGCCATTGTATATTACACAATACTACCTCTACACTCATCATCTGCTAAAACCGTGTATATCCCTATTCTTAATCCAATATACACAATATTTACATATATACCTATCATAAATATAGTCTATAATACCTTACAGACACTCATTATGCACTTCCAGCTATCATCAAAAATAAACTAAACAATTAAACTCCACAACGTAAGACTTGAGTCTCCTCACAACCAAAATACACTTAACCTATACTTATTTACTATAACGTTTAACTTTAATTATCAACTCACCCTATACTTACATACTGTATATAAATATACTCTACCTAAATCCTCTATAAAACTCTTCTTCAGAATTCTCTACACAATAAACCAAATCATCCGCTATATAAGTAGGGCACCCTCCACCTTCATCTCATCTCTCCGAATCATTTAACATACCATTTCCTGCCATCGCCCACCACGAATGAACGCGCGCATCCCGCATTCGAAAGAATTCTTTCATACCCATCCATATACAACATTGGGAATTAACCAGAAGACAATCACACTCAACCCTTCTCACTGCCGCTATTACATCCTAAATCCATCCCTTTTACAGCCCATGTTAATCTACACAACTTTAATCTCTTTATATATATATATATATATTATATATACTATACTATACTATTATATACTATATAAATTATACACTATATAACTACTTATCAATTAATACTTAATAATAATAATAGCCTATAATATATGCTGTATTACTATTACACCAAATACTTATCCGTATATAAAGTTATATCTATGGTTTTCACTTATACACATCGTTAGTATTATTTACTAACAACATATTAAAATGTTATAACAGAATTTATTCTGACAAAAATTTGTAGTTTTGTACCGCTTAGAAATGACCCTAGCTTCGGGTTGGCTAGTATCGTTGAACCTCTCCGGGAACGTCAATCGAGGGTAAAACGTTTCTTCATATGATAGTGTTCTGTTCTGTCTTCCAGTTTTGTTTGACGGTTTGGATTCTCCATTGCTGAAATTTTAGCTCCTTTTCCAGTTTTATTTCTATATGACGCGCATGTCCAGGGAAAATCTCAGTTATCATTAATATGTCATCTATAATGGTTGCCTCGATCTCTGTTTGACTCGTTGTTTTTGTGTTCTAATCTGCCATATGACTCATAAATTTACGAATTTGTCGGTTGTTTCATTGTTTTTTAATTACTTTATTATTACTGGTCAATTCATGGTGACCTTCTTAAGTTGAGTGCTAATAGTCGTGAATTGTTGTTGTTGTGCGTATGGCGTAGGGAGATTGTAAGGTCTCGTCTTCTATGTCTATTGTTTCACCAAAACACAATATTAACTGATTGTGCAAGGTGATGTGGAGTAAATTGCTGTTATTGAGTTGTGTCTAGTTGGGTTTAGTAGCCTTTTTAAAGGTATTGTCATTGTTAGTTACTATTTCTCAACTTCAATGGTCCTGTAAATTTACATACTCTGCTACTTAGTGGTTGAATGCCGTAATTCACTTTTGTAATATTAATTGTTTGCTGTGATTTGACTTATTTTCCTACTAAATTATTTGTTCTTGGCTTTTTCCCTATGCTTTGGTGCAATTTATTTTGGGGTATTTCAAGTTTACTACACACAAGTTTATGATATGTGTAAGTTCCTGTATTTATTGGTTAAGTGCTGAAGATACGGTTACACCCGCAGAATTAATGTACAATTAAGGCCTTTTTTTTAGTGTAAATTTCATGTCTACGAATACCAACGAATCGTAATTGTTGGCACTAATGAGTTGGTTTTCTATTACGCGAGAAAATCATGCGTGGGGTCTTTTCTCATTAATTACCCCATGTCAGGAAAGGGGCATACGTTTTTATTTATTTTGGATATATTCTATGTGGTGATTCCTTGATAGTCGTACTAAAATTTCGATGTACATTATGAATTTAATCAATCGCTCTTAAGTATCTTGGATATCATACAAAATATCGCGCTCCAACAGTAGCGTAGCCTATTTAGTTCTGATATCTGGATATTTTATAAAATGTATTTTTGTTTCAGTAGTTCAGGAAGGGCAGATGATAATATGAGGTGAATAGTGGGATCCCAAGCCGAGTCCCTGATTTTCTGTGTAAAAGTATTGTGGATTGTTGAATAAAGTGGCATTTTGGTTTACTCGAAATTGTGATCAGGTGTTTTAGTAGGTGTATGGGTAGATTAAAGGTCTATTTGTACTTGGTGTGAACGTGACCTTCCAATAATTGAGGGTTTCATCCGAATCAATACTTGTACCACAGAAATCAGGACTCGTATGTGGACTCCCCACTATCACCTATTAGTATCAGCCTGCCTATTCCTGGAACTACTCTTAGGCAAAAAGTATATTTAATAAATATCCATGTAATATAGGCACCTGACTAACTACGCTACGTTGAGATATTATGTTCATTTACATAAAATAAGAGTTTATCCAAATCCCCATTTAATCCAAAAGGGTGAAATAGACATAGAAAGACGAATTTACCAACATCAATACGACCGATATACGCACACACAACAACAATTCACCACTATTAGCACATCGAATTTAAAGAAGGTCCACATGAATGAACAAGTAAATAAAAATAATAGAAGACAATCGAAACAACCGAACAAATTCCATAAATTTTATGAGTATATGCATAATCCAAACAGACCAATCAACAGTAGATGATGGCAATATACCATTACATAAGAAACTATTATAAAGTCCTAAAATTTATCAAATGTCATGTCGTGATCATATCAAATTACTGTAAGGTCCTAAAATTTCAGACATAAATGAGAACCAACTGTCATAAAGTATAAGAACAGAAAAATAATGAATAAAACTTACCCTCCTGACGTTTCTTAGTAAGAGTTGGATACAAATAGCCAATCGAAAGCTGGAGTAAAATCTATGAAAGATTATTCTACTAATTGTGTATAATTTTAATATTGTAATAAATATAATAATTAAATTGTGTATAATTTTAGAGAATAAATATAGGGATAAAAATTAAATAGCATAAATTAAAAGGATAGCAGAAATAAATATGCCATTATACTTCTACAATTAATATAGATAATGAGAGTATATATTATTTATTATATATATATATATATAATTATAAGAATATATTATATATATAATATAATTATATATAAATATTAGTATAATTATATATAATATTATTATATATATATATATATATATATATATATATATATTTATATAGGCACTTACATATATCCTTGATAAATTTTAGGAAGTTATATAAAGTGGCATAATATCGACTCGCGCAACTCTGCTCATGCAACCCACAGTGTCAACACGTGTTAAGCTATTACTCTCCATAGAAAGATTCGCCGAAAGTAGTGATTGGGGGAAGTGTCCGTAGTCTTAATTGGTGTGTTCGAAAGTGAATTGAGATTCCCGTCAGGGAAAATCAAAATTTACTGAGTCAGAAAAACGATATAGTGTACGAGGAATCAGATGTTTTTACGCAAGCAGACTACCTGCTCACGACTCCGGCTACACGAGCACTTACCGACTCTGACTCCACGACTCCGACTAATGCCGGTTATCGAGATTCCCCCTAGCAATAGGCGACTCCTGTTCGTTTCACATTCGCCGCCACACGATACTGAGACTCCCTGATAATATAATATATATAATCATATAAATATATATATTATAGTATATATATATTAAGTAAATAAAAATATAAATAAAAATAACAATATAATATATAAAAATTAGAATATAATATATTATATAATATATATTAATTATAATATAATATATTTATATATAAATAGTTATAAATATATATATATATATATATGGTGAAGATATAGTAACTGGCTCCGGCTCCGGCCCGGCTCCGGCTCAGGCTATGGCTCCGATATATATATTATACAAGGTTAGGTTATCGTATCGGGTTAAAATTTGGTAGGAGGATTAGATGAAGAGGTAGCCTCGTTGTATCGAAGTTACGTCCCACTGGGTCCCCCGAAGGGGGACCTCCACCCCATTAAAAAATCAAAGGTGCATAATAGGACTGAAATTTTGTGAGAGGATTCAGAGTTGAGTTGATCTAGAAAAGAGTTACGTATGGTTCTGGGAGTTGGATCCGTCGACCGGTGCTGGAGCCGGTCGCGGAGCCGAGTTAATTAAATCAGTCCGTATAACAACAATTTTGGTGTGTTTATAGTGGGTTGATCGAGTCTGATGAAATATAGATGATTATAGTCCATATAGGGGGTCTAGATCCCACTAGAGGGGGATCCACCCAAACATTAATGACTAGGAAAGCTGAAGCCTCGGTAAACACCTATCATAAAAGCTATCATTGATTGAAACAGTGTTAAATGACCGAGGGGACCCCATTTGGGAGACGGCAACCAAATCTGAAATACCTTGATATAGAACACGAAAACTTCAATTACAGCCTCCTACGTGTTATCTTAGGTTAACTCGATGTAAATGAACCGATGGGAACCCCTTTGGGGGACCGGCCCCAAATCTGAAATATTAACCGTAGAGTGATGAAACTCGGTATACAACCTTCTGAGATTTCCCTCAGACCACCGCAGTAATCTGCCTGCTGGCTGCCCCAGATGGGGACTGGCCCCCAATCTGAAAATATTACATAGAACAACGAACTTGGTATAGCATGCCTTCCCAGATGTATCTTTATGGTAACGAGTAAAATGACCGGACGGACCCCCATTTAGGGGCCGGCCCCAAATATGAAATTATTTAACATATTAACGGTGAAACTCGGTATATACCTTTCACCATAAAGGTACTCACATCATATATTAGGTAAATAGCATACACATCCCAAAGGGGGGTTCACCAGCCCCCAATAACCTGAAATTTGACATAGAACGAGAAACTAGTGTATATCATCTTTTTTATGATGTATCATCGATACAGAAATTGAAAAACAATTAAGAAAATAATAATAAATTAAAGAAAGAATTTTATTAAAAAACTTAAAAACAATTTAAATATTACACAAATTTTTAAAAAATTTTTAACAAAAAACTAAAAAAAATAATAATTAATATACATTTTTTATTCGTTTTAAGTTATAACTTAAAAAATTTACGTGTTTTTTATATAAATCAAACCAGACTGTGGAGGCTCTGGAGGCTCTCCAGAGCCTCCCCAGCTTCCCCAGCCTTCCCACTCTTCTCCCCCTCACGCCCCTCCCCATCTATGATCTTATTGATCATGTTCATATTTGTGTATAGATCATAACACAAAATTTCCATGGGTATTTTTTGTTTAACTGCTTTAACAGTTTTGTTTTACTAAAATTTACGCTTTCAATATTTATAACTTAACTGATATTTTTCCGCCAGCTTCGTACCTGGTCGTTCTGTATGCATTGTTAGTTATTACTGTTGTTAAAATATGAACTTTGTTATTGTTAGCATGTTATTCGAGAGTAAGCCGTATGGTAGGTTGTCATTTACATTATATTCGTAGTTCATTTTAAACATGTTGCTTTATTGATGTAAACGTTTGTTAGCGTTTAGTATATATTCTTTGATCAGGATGACAATTACAAAAATCTATGATAATTTGTAAATATTATGAAATGATATGTAAAATAATCATGATATGTTAGAAAAAGGGTGAATAGGGTGTGTTAGAATTGTCATTGTACATTAAGTTCGTATGTCATGAGCTATGTTTGCTTTAATTGATGTGAACTTGTTACGTTAGCTCTGTATTCATTGGACGATTGATATAATTTACACAAAGATTGTGAATAAATTTTTGTTAAATAGTACTAAGTTAATGTAAAAATATCAGTGATATGTTAGAGAATGTAATAGTTTACGTTCTGTGCCCCAATTTAGTCACTTTAATTGTTAAGTATGGAATACTTGCTTAATGTTAGGTTATGATCATGTTTAAAAATGTTTAGGTTTGGAAAGAATGTACATTATATTCTGTATCAGGTAATGCTCATGTTGTTATTGATGTGAAAACTTTGTTACGTTTAGCCATATATTCAGCTGGATCATATTAGTTATAGCTGTTGGAATAAAATTTTGTTAAAATATTACTGAGTTAATGTTAATATATATCCGTGATTGGGGTAGGGAGAGGGAGGGGTGAGATGAGGGAGAGACGAAAGGTGGGGACAATCATTCAAATTTTCTTAACAAGATCAGTAAAGCAAGACGCGCTGTGTTTTTAGTTTAATTATTTATTTTTAACTTCATTTCTTTAAAGATTTTTGTTTTTTAAAAAACTTTTCATTTAATTTATAATTTATTTCTCTTTAAACTTTTTGTTTTAAAAAAAACTTTGTTTTCTTAAATACTTTATTTTTTAAAAAAAATACTTTTGTTTATTTTTAATTTCATCTCTTAAAACTTAAAACTTTTTTCTTTTAAAAACTTATTTATTTTAAATTTATTTATTTATTTTAATTTTATTTTTTAAAACTTTTTGTTTTTTACTAAAATTTTACACTTTTCATGTTTATAACGTAAAATGTGGTGTTTTACATACCCTACAAACGATAATCAGTAAATCAGTAAATCAAGTACCATCCATCTACCGACCAGTCACCCCCAACCATGATCTATTGATCTTTGGATCTATTGATTCAAGTCATTTGTATCAAGAGTAACATTTTGGGTAAACATAGCATGAAATAAGTTCTTTTCATACTAATCCTCGAATATATCTTGACGTAACAAAGTTTTCCATAAATAAAGCTAAACATAACATAACCAGATGCAAGAATATAATGTAATAAATCAAACCTAGACATAACTTAAATACGAATATAACAGTCCAACATTAAACAAAGAACCAACTTAACAACAAGAATAGTTAACTAAAACGTTGCAGTACAGAACGAACCCGATATTCACACTTTTAACAAACATTATCTCCTAACATATAACTTGTTATAATTAATTTAAGCATTAGTATTCTTGAACAAAAAATTTATCAATAGCCTAACTAATTATCATACTGACAGCGAATATTATGCTAAAACAAAGTTTTCACGCTCAATAAAGCTAACATATGCATAGTTAAGACTAAGAATATATATGTTATAAATTACCAAAACCCTAACTACCCTCTATGTACCAATAAACAAAGTCAACATTAACAAGTACCATACTTTAACAGGCATGGAAAAGAAACTATGCGCAGCATACAGAAGTAACCCAGTTCAACAACTTTTTTCAAAACTATATCTCTAACGTATCAATGTTAATTTTAAAAAGCATTACCAAATCTCTAAACATTTATAAAAAAATTTATAATATTATCTATATACTATTAATCCTATAATTGTCCATTAACTGACCAAAAATACGAAAATAACGCTTAATGCAACAAAGATTTCACACTATACAATAAATGTCTAATCAATTATAACTATCCAAAATATTAATGTGTGAGTATACTACATAAATCCTTATACACAGTGCAATACACGAATAAAAGTTAAACTTAACATAATTTACATTACTAAACAATAGAAAATATACGAACTAACATGCAATACAAACTTACCTACTATTCATATCTTTTATATCAAAATATCTCTGACATATATTCTCCATTATGAGTATATTTAACATTACAGAGTGTAATATCCATTTAACACATTATATATATTACACCATATAACTACTAAACCTAATTATATCCGTAGAAGGTCTACTGAGTATTAATGCGACTAATAACAAAAGTTTTCACATAATAATAAACTAACATATCAAGCATCTAGAGCTTAAAGTATTATTAGACGCTAGAATAGTATAATCAAATACCATATACAACATACATCTACTCTGCATCACGTATAAAATGTTACAATCAATCAAAGTATCTCATATAATTAACAGTCGTAAGTAAATACAATGTCACATACATAAAATACAGTATTTATATGAACCGATATGGTAAATATTCATTTAATCATAAATCATAAGTATAGAGCAAGTTATATTAGTATTAATTTTATATTTTCATCTCAACCGTTCCTAAGACCTTCTGTTTTTAAAAGAATAAAGTTTTATGATTTTGTAGTTTTACTATATTCCTCTAACTTTTGGTACATACAACGAATTTTCTATTTATTTATTTAAATTTCTACTATCTCAACTTCATTTCATGTATTTTTATTAAAACTTTTATAATTTTTAATTTTATTTTTCTTTTAAAACTTATTTGTTTTTTTAATAAAATATAATTTAATTATTTTAAATTTAAACATATAAAAAAAACTTTTATAGTTTTTACTATCAATTTTATATTCTTTTTCTGATTTTTTATATAATATTGAAAAAAAAATTCATTTTTACCAAATAAGTAAATTTTTCTTAAAATACAAGTAATCTAGATAAAATCAATAACCCCTCCAATATACCTCCCTACCTACCCCTCGAAACATAAGATCTATTTAATCTATTAGTATACTATTATAAGTCTAACACCGACTAATCATTTTGCATAAACATAAAATAATAAAACATAGTTACCTTATATTCACTGCACAAAACGATATTATATGTAACTTTTGATAAACAAAGATATATAAGAATTTAGATATGAATACATTAATATACAAAAATATATTATACCATCTTAACTTTTTTCAATATTATATATATATTATATATATTAATAATTAGTATATATCGTAATAATATATAAATTTTCGTTTTCATAATTTTTCAGTATAAAAAAGCTAACCTACCTATCAACTTGAAGTAAGTAATCATAATGCGACAAACACCTATTATATATCAAACCCTTAACAACACCTTATGTACTTAAATACATTGATTAACGATTAACCAATGATTAAAACAATGTTTTCTATAATAGTTACAAGATTACAATCGAGTAATTATTGTTTACAAACACTCATTCACCTATTCTAAACCTATTGAAAGCAATATCCTAATGAGATTCTTAGTAATGGTTCGTTTTCCTATCATCTATACTACTATAATCATACTACGGATAAACATATAGCTCAATATTCATTGATTCTGTTTATATAAACAAAAGTTTATTCAAATTAACTATAATTAAGTAAGATGTAACTTAACATAAAACAAAAATCGTAATACCTAATTCCATATTTATCTCACAAGCATATATAATTAACATAAAAAATTAGGTTAATTATTAACTATAAACAATGAGTAATATTATTAATAAACTAATAAATTAAAATCCAAAATTATATATATTTATTAACTATAATTACTTTATTCAATATAGATTAAATTAATAATCTAGTAGCGGAAAAATGATTCAATCTACCGAGAGAAGATAAACTTATTATTTTTACACAAAGAATATAACGCTATAATTAACAATAAATCAAATTAACTCCTAATAGTAACTATTAAATGAAAATTATAGAAAACATATATAAGCTAATTTTTGAAGGCTTCATAACATCTGTATTAAATACTTATTAAACTAATAAACTAAAAGTGAATTCCGTCCAACGCGTAATTAGTCAATAATTAAATTTATCATATATCTTATAACTAGTATCCTGAAATCTCATCCAACTAAGTAACAATTATAATATCTTATATTATTTTTATTCAAACATAATATAATCTTAGAGTGATTTTAATAAAATATAAATATTGTGAACTTAAACTACCAGTATAATATTTTACATAACTAAAAAATTATATCACATTATCCTTTGTCTAATTACTAATGATACAGTAATCAAAGTAAATGTAATTAATAATGCTTACGTAAACAAACGTTTTAATTTAAATTAAACTATAGTCAATTAATACAAATTATTTTAATCATGAACCTATTACCTCAAACCTATCAAATTACACCTACAACAAAATATAATATGCAAATCACAATAAATATACAAAGTAATATTATGACAGACATACAACATAATAAATAAGCTTGATTGGTTAATAAAATTATATCATAAATTAAATTGATATATAGTTTATCACTAACATGAGATTATTCTTTCGTCTGAATATACATCTATATTCAGTATACAATATCATAAACCATACTACTTATATTATACCCTATCCATCATATATACCGTCCATTCTCAAGCCCTTGCCTAATCATTCAGACTCTTGATTAATTCTATGTTGCTTCCCGTGATGTACTACATTTTCTTGATGTCTATAAAATGTACGAGTATAAACATATACATATAATACAAAAATATCAATAAACAAGTCGTTAAACTAAATCTGAATTTTAAAATGTTACTGATTTTGTGTTATTAATAAAAGCTATAATTAAGGATTACTGTAACAGAAATAATAGAATATAATATTCATATATTATGGACCAAAAACCTATGCACACATCTTGACGCGCTAGAATATAAAGGTTTTATGGTCACCTTCAGAACTTTCGAGGTCTCGAAGGCCTTACCCCTTACTTCGAGGAGTGAGTTTAATAATAATTGCCCGTCATACATCCTCCTCACGGGAGTGATCACCCTACACAATAATCATGGATTTCACAAATCATTTAAAAAAGGCGGTCGTACCCTTGGATTTACCTCGTCTTTACGGAAGTGTAATGTTGATTTATTCTTTAGTAATACTCTTGTAATTAATATTAAACTTTATTTATTAATTACTTAAGATCAAATGATATTATATTTTAATATTAACTTAATTATATAATATTGAGTTGAGAATTACACTGGATTGTTAACTTATTTCAATTCCTATTACTAATTCTTAGTAGATATTTTATTCTATTGATTAATGATCGATATGACATATGTTTAGTAAATCTGCCGTGAAAACATCTTAAGGTTAAAGCTTTATATTTTTGTATTTGAGTATATATAGTAATAGTGTTTAGCTTCACTCGAAGATAGTATTTTTGACATACCTAGATGTATCCTATATATGTTATTAAATTCATTAAGTATATCATATAATTTATAATAAATCACTGAGAACGTAATGTACAGTCACACTTTGATGATGATATGAGTGTAATCAAATTAGTATCATTAGTTACTAAGATGCTAGTAAATCTTATTTAGAATAGATTGGAATCTACTATTGTATATTAATATGAGGATTCTATTGTTTAGATATATACGATCTATACCTTCGTTGTTTCGATATTCATGAAAAGTAGGGTAACATTAATTAGAGTATTTGGTTCATTGATCCTATGATTAGAACTATCTATATTACTACTTGATAATTGATACGGTATATATATTGAATTTATTCAAGATGACTTCTTTATATTTATTCCATTAATATTTCAGAAATTATCCAGAAATTATCGTAAGCAATCATATATTTCATTATTATCAGGATTATGACTATTATATTTAGCTTTTAATTGTATATAGCTAAAATAAACTTATTGCGTATAGCATATTTTCGTAGGTCACTTATATATAGATATACTATTAATTTTATTATTATATAATGTTATCAAATTTGGCTTTTCGTAATATTATTTTTAGCATTGATTTATGAATAAATATTCATAAAGGTTTATGTAGATTATATAATAATATGAATTATGGGTTTGGTAGTAGATAGGACTTTTAAATGACCCGTAAGATAGTGTATATTGATGTATTTAGATATTATACTGAAGATTTTAACATGACTATTATATAAATATATCTGTTAAACTATTTAACTTATTTGTATAGTTATATTATTTAATTTTACAAAGAAGTTAATTTTTATGATTAATTCACTAGTATGCAGCTTATAAGTTATTTCACTTTTTAAATGTTATTCTATTTATATAGTATTTATATAACCTTGTATTATTATATGTTTTGCATATTTAAATATAATTAAATTTAATATATTGATATTAAATATTATTATGTACCTAATATATATATGCAGTATAAGTCAGCAATAGATATATTTAGTATATATATTTTTTTAGTATTTTTAAATACTATTATACGTACTGATGTAAAATAAATTCTACGGTATCGATATAGCAATTAAAATCGTTATGTCAAAGTATGATGATAGATTCAAAATTAGGTGATTTACATATAATTTGCATTTTAAATGTCTACTAGTATTATTTCATAATGTTATCTAAAAGATTAGTATTAATATTAATAATAACTTCGATTATGATAGACATTTATATTGATTACTGTTATGTGTCAGTTCATCTTGATTCATTATGATTAGGTATCATCGATAGATATTTTGATATCACTACTATAGATGAGTTATATTTTTTATAGAGGTAATAATAAGAGCATTATGAGCTGTTGCTGAATATGATTATATGAGATAAATAATATGTGAGAATGATATATCTATTGAGAGTTATTATGTATGATCTTAGCTATGCTATAACTTATTTACACTTTATTGATAAAGTGAGGGGAATTTTTGTTTAATAATGTTAATCAGTTATTACTTAACTGATGAGTATGTTATAGTTTATGTCGTTGTCTAATAAAATTGTATTTAATTATTCCTGTATCTAATGTATTTATAATATTTTATTAACTTTAAATTGATTGATTTCCGAATTCAAATGTCATTAAATAATGGTAATATATTGTTAATACATCTGTTAAGAATTATTATATTTATACTTTAAATTATATTATTTTAATGATAAGTATATAGATATATAATTGTATATTTGTATTATAAATATTATTACTATGATTACTAATTATTATATGATTACTATTAATAATTCACAAATTTATTATATATGAATCTATTATTTACTAATAAAATATATAGTGTAAAAAATCGTTATGTGAACTTATACGTTAGTACGTATCTTATTAATATGCCCATGTTTAAGTTATTTTACTCTTATATAAGCTATATGCTTTAATAGTATATAGATTTATGTTAATTATGATATTTCGACAGTCTTTATATTTCAGAAACATATAGTATAATTTATATTAAGTTAATATTATGTACTAGTCATATATGTAATTTACGTACAATTTTTCCATAGTTCAGTTTTATAAATATTGATTATATATATATTGATTTAGTCTTTAATTTTGTATGTCAGGGATGGGAAGTTGTAAAGCATTCAACAAGGACTGTCACCATTAACCATAAGCCATTCCGTTCTTGAAATAAAATCGTAATGCTTGTATTTTTTTTATTAGTATTATGATTATTATTATTTTTCCAATTATTTAAATATCTTTTAGATTAATATTATGATCTTTGTTAAATGTGAATAATGAATTTATCTATAATAATATTAATAATTCATATAAGGTTAATTCGGGTGGTATGGACGTAATAGTAGGATTTTAAGATTAGTTACATTACGTGATTAATAGGTCAATGATATTATTCATATCATTAAGAGACAACGTAAGAAATTTATTTTATATATTGAGTATTTTATTATTTTTTATCACTAAATTTTAAAGAGAAAAAATATTAACTATTACTCTAACACTAAATTAACTATGAATTTATTTATCTTTCATATTATATAGAAGATACTTTATTTAGATTTACTGACTTACATTTTGTAGTAATATATTATTAAAACTTAATTGTATTTATTATATTATTATATAATGCATTATATGGTTTGTGAATATAATTGTGTGTTAAAGGATTATTACAAAAGTCCCTTTTTTTATTAAGTTATTTAATAAATTTTAAAAAAACGAAATGAGTCTATCTAAGATAGAATTTACCTATACATTTATTATAATTGATTAAATCTATTTCAACCTTTACCACTTTTATTAATATTTTTAATAAATTCCTACTTAGTTATTATCAGTATAATTGATATTATAATACATGAGTGGCATATATCATTATTCTATTAAATTATTTTGATAAATATATAACATGTTATTTAATATACTTTAAAAATGACATATTTATTTCAAGACAAAATTGTCTTGAAATAAGTAACCTAAAATTTGTACATACAGTTATTATCATTGAGTTAAGTCTATAGAAATTATAATTTTATAATATATAATAATATTATTATTAATATAATATATTTATTTATATATAATTATATAGTATTATTAATATAGATATATAATTTAATCATTATGTATAATACGTATATTGAGTAACTTTTATGAGTGAGTTAATTAGTAAAGTAGTGTTATTCGCGCGGTCACGGGTGCACTAAGGATATATATTATGATCTCCTATTGTAGAAACTATATTTATAATATAATATTCTTAGTTTTCTTAGTATAAAAAGCTATGATTACATATATATAATATGTGACATAGAACATGGTTTATCATATAAATAATGATTAAGTCTAATATATTCGTTGGTATATAATATTTATCTTCTATATAATAAATAAACTTATTATATTTATATATGTTTTGACTGTTATTACCGAAATTGATTACTTATATATAACGAAAAATGTGAGAACTCTGTATTCAAAAACAAGTTCATTCAATAAGATCATGGAAGAGGCTGTAATGGATAGGGTGTGGAGATGGGGGATTTGTTGTGATTTACTATGTGAGAATTAAGTATAAGCATTAGAGATCAGAGGGTAAAAACACTTATATACTAACATTTTAATCAATCATACATTAGTGTAGCTTTCAATTTTCTATCTTACAATTTACTTTAACCAGGAGTTCCTTTGAAACTTTGTCGTGCTTTCGATTTAATTTTATGTTATAGAGGAGATGTTTATGAAATGCATATATATATTTATTATATACTGTATATGTAAGTTGAGTCATGTAATAAAATATTATTAATTGGTTATAAATATTAATCTTAATGTATATCTTAAAAAAACGTAGAGTTCAACATTATATGTAAGTCATAATAAGATTTCATCTATGTTACCTGTTATGCTTAATAGATCAAGTGAGATTGATGTATTATAATTTTTATTTGATTTTATATAAATATTATCTATGAGTTATTTCTAATAGTCCAAATTAACGCTAATTATAGTAATTTGAAGAAAGAATATGTATTAAATAATAAAAGCTATGACTTAAATGTTTGCGTTAATATTACTGCTAGGGAGACAAGTTTAACGAAAACCAAGTCATGGGATATCCTTCATTCATTATTTTTCTTGCCACCTCAGAGCGGTGGTGGTTGGCAATTCCTAAGGGCTCTTAGATTATTTGACCCTGAAATTAGTTACAATTTTAATTTATTAAATAACCTCCATTATTTTGATCTTAAAATTTTGCTATTGATGACTAACAATTGTTCGTAGGATAAGATTAGTATTCCCAATTTCAGTTAACTAACTAACTTTCGAAATGTAGAACCTTTAATTTTTTCCTTTCGTAATAACAGGTGGATTGTTAAATATGCCCCTTCAGTCTTGTTTATTTGGCCTCCTATTAGAGATTTCCCTAGTTTTTATAAGTGAGAAATTTTTTGTTATAACTCAGTACTCAGGATTACACAACACATTCTGTAAGGACATATAACCAAACCAGTGCACTTTTTAATATCACTTTTCCAATTTAATTTCAATAATTGGAAACCCGTCAAATTATTGCTTCTAAAAACTAGTAATTAGATTATACAATTTGTGAAAGCAATCGCGATCTCTAAAAAAAAACCAAAAAAACAAACAAGGTGAATGCTCATTGAATTAAGTTAAGAAAAATATTTTTTTAATTCGAGTATCTACTTCCTTCTAGGTAAACCTGTTCCGCTATGACCAGGGCATGTACCCGGGTCATCGAAATGAAAAGTCTAAAGTCGAGACCATTAGCACCTAAAATCAGTGGCGTAGCAAACCTCGGTAATGCCCGAGCGGAACCTTTATTTGTTGCCCAATATAATAAACCTGATCTATGCTTTCGCGATGAAGAAATACGGCTATCCTTAATCCTCATACACGAATTAATCCATTTAAAAATAATCAAGTTAATGGTTTATGTGAAAACAAACAAAAAGATTTAACTTCCAACAATTACTTTTATTAAAAAGAAATTTAATAAATATTAATTTACCATATAATGCAAAGCTTCGGAACGATTATGCAGTCTTGACGCAGCCCAGAAAAGAAAACCAAAAACTCGAGAAATCTTTCGAGCAGTGAAATTTTTGATAGCGTCATCAAAGTTCAACCGGTAGGTCATGGTGTACTCGATTGACAAGATTGCCAAATTTAACAACCTAAGCCGAGTCATAGTAAGTTTTAACTTAGAAAAGCTTCTTTCACAACTTGCTACACTGATAGTTTATGAGTTAAAAATAAGCGCAGCATTATCCCAATATTTGGGACCGAAATGCAGAGATTGAACTCTTGGATAAAGCGGAGAAGCTCCAGTAGTTCTCCCTTCGTAAGGCTTTCGTGTCTATCGGAAGCACCATGAAATGCTGCATGCGTTGTCTCTCCTACAAAAATTCTGCCTGATCGATCTCGTCATGGGCTCTAACCAAATCACATACGTACTGGAGATCTAACAACTTCGAAGGAGTGAGAAACGAAAATTTCACTTAAATCCTAAAGCTGCTGAAATAATGACGTCATCTCGTATATTATTCTGTCAAGTGATGGGTACATTTCTCGTCGCAATTAGTCTTCGTAAGACAGTAATGCACCCTGGGATCCGTTTTCAAAACGACAAGAGTGGTCTTGTTGAACAACTTTTTGACTATAAGCTTCAGCTTCAACACTAGCACCAGTTTCTTCGTTGTGTGCCTTGCGAGAACTAGTACTTTTAGATTTAAAAAAAAAACTTCATAGCCGCTGCGCTCTTTTTCCACTCCTCTTCCTGCTGTTTCAAAATCCTGATGCCCAGGGCGGACCACCCCTATATCGCTGCGCCACTGCCTAGAGTATAACAACAATTATTGTGTATGTATGAATGAAATACTTTAATGAGAAATAATATATTTAAAAAAAATCAAACAAAATAAAGTTTACTTGTAAATACAAAGAGTTCAATACAAAAATGTTGCCTATATATTCCTGTATAACGATTTTATTGATAGAAGATACATTTGTCCTGCAAAATTAAAAAAATATTTTTGGCTACTTAAAAATTATTATTATTATTATTATTATTATTATTATTATTATTATTATTATTATTATTATTATTTATTATTGTTATTTTGTTATTGTTCATTGTTATTGTTATTATTATTATTATTATTATTATTATTATTATTATTATTATTATTATTATTATTATTATTATTATTATTATTATTATTATTATTATTATTATTATTATTATTATTATTATGCTTATTCATTATTATATTGTTATTAATTATATTAATTTATTATTATTAATTATTAGATTGTTATTATTATTATTAATTGTTATTAATTATTAATTATTCTTATCTACCTTTTTCTCCCCAAGACCTGGGGGTAAGGTGCGTAACAAGCATCGGAAAAGAAAAAAGCAGTAGAAGAATAGTGACAAAGAGTCGAAAAGAAAGCCAGGCCTTACCGCCCCCTCTGTACCATTAATATAAGCCTATATAGGGCAATCAGAAATCCACCTAGAGCTTCAAGGGACCGCCGCGACGACCCCCACTATGGTAAAGTCGTCATGTAAGAGTTTCATGCCTTGGCCGCCAGGTGAACCACAACCATTCCCTGCACAAAACGCCTGCCATTCTCTCCTATTCATGCACCTCTATTCTCGCCTCTGCAAGCTCCGCATTTCTCGTCCATTTCATGTACACTCGTGTTACTGTGACCTGCACTCCACTTTTCTGTCGGCTGCCTCCGGACAGGCTGGTCGGTTACCAACACACTCGCCACTATACAGTACATCCTAACCAACGGACTATCATTCATCCTTTCCACATGACCTAAACGTATCTAAGCATACTTTCATTTATTCTCTCCGTTACTCCTTTTCTTCACGCACACAACTCTCTAATACATTCATTCCTCATTTTATCAATTCTCTCCACAACTAACACACCTCTGAGATTGTTCCATTCTGAAGCACTTGAACTTCTAGATCTATACTTTTATTCCAGACCATAGTCTCATTACTATCAATTAACACAGGTAAACCAACATCCCTCATGCAAGACTCTAGCGCACTCCATACTTAGTCCCTTTACAGTCCTTTCACATCCGCAAGCGATTTAATTGCACCCAGCCACCTTCCTGCCCATTTACAATTTTCCTACTACAACTCTGCATCATCCGTTCTCCAACCATATCAACATATAGCCCTAAAATATTTAAACTCCGACACCTTGTTCCAGCTGCACACTATCTAAACACTAACCTTCAACACTGAGGACCTGTCCTCAACTCAATAACCTAACCCTTACTCTTATCCTGTACGTTTACTTCAAAACACTCCTTTTACACCACCCCTGGCGCAAATCTCGTCGACGCAATCCTCTCAACTCTCTTCAAGATTCGCCACACAAAACCAAATCAGTGCCGCAATATAATCAGGCTGGGGCACCCTCCCCCTCAGCCTCCGTTCCTGCCATCATTTCTAACAGCCCATTATTATTACTTTAAATTTTGTTACTATTAATCTAGCTATTATTACTAGTATTATGTATTCATTAATCATTATTATTATTTATGCCTTCCTAGATATCTAAAACAATCATCGTGCACTTACTTTTAAATCTTTTAATGTGGGTAGTAATGCCCCAAATACTGATTGCATTTCGAGCATTTGTGCTGCACTTTCTTGCACGAGTTCATACAAAAAGGAACCAAACAACAACATAAAAAGCCGCCCCTGGAAATAAATTAAATCCAATAAAAATAAATAGAAAAATAAAATAAAGAAATAAAAAATACAAAAATAAATTAATAGAAAAAATATTAAAATATATGATATAGTATATATATGTATATATTATATATATATATATATATATATATATACTATTATATTATATATATATTATATATATTATACTATGTATATATAATATACTATATATATATGATATATAATATACTATACTAGTATATATATAATATATACTATTATACTATAATACTATAGTAGTTATATATATATAGTATATTATATATATATATATAGTATATAGTATACTATATTATTATATATATATATTAATAATATACTATATATATATATATAATATACTATAAATAATATTAGTTTATTGAGTGTTAAGGGGAAGATATATGATTTTTTTGAATCGAAAGAATGCGTCGGTGACTAAAGAACTGATTGGTGAAGAACAAGGTGGCGTTTAGAAGTGGTAGAGGGATGTGTGGGACAAATCTTTACATTGAGAACAAATGATAGAGAAAATGAGAACAAAAAATAAAATAAATTTGTATTAGGTTCTATGGATTTGCACAGGCGTATGATAGGATTAATGGGGAAGCTCTATGGCAGGTGTTAGTGATATATGGTGGTGGTGGTGGTAGGCTTCTGGAATGGAATCAAAAGTTAACGTACAACGATAGGGAAGCGTGTGTAAGAACAAATTGGGTGAACGAGGAAGTGGTTTTAATATTGAATAGATGAAGGCAGAGACTGGGATGTGTTTATGTCTCCTTGGTTATTCAATTTGTATATGGATAGGGTTAAGAAAGAATTAGACGTTGGGGTGGCAGGGGAAGATGTTAGAATGATAGAGAATGGAAGAGAGTGGAGGGTGCCCTACCTATTATACGCGAATGATTTGGTTTTGTGTGGCGAATCTGAAGAGTTTGAGAGGATTGGTAGAGGGATTTGGCAGGGTGTAGTGTGTAAAGGGGTGGTGGTTGAAAGTAAAAGTAGATAAGAATAAGGTTATGGTTGTGGGTGAGGCAGTTCTCGGTGTGAAGTTATGTTGGATTGTGAGCAACTGGGACAAGTATTTAAGTTTAAATATTTAGAATATATGTTGGATGAAAAGGGAACGCATGATGCAGTGTAGTAGCCTAGTAGGAAAGTTGAGAATGGTAGGAAGGTGGCTAGCGCAATTAAATCCTTTGTGGATGTAAAGAGACTAAATTTTGAGAAAGCTAGGGTCTTATATGAGGGTATATTATTACCCGTGTTAATGTACAGCAGTGAAAATATGGTCTGGAATAAGAGGTATATAGATCTAAAATACAATGTGTTCAGATAAACAATTTTAGGGTTGTGTTAGGTGTGAAAAGAATTGATAAAATGAGGAATGAACGTATTAGGGAGTTGTGAGCTGTGAAGAAAGGAGTAAATGAGAAAATAAATGAAAGTACATCGAGATGATTTGGTCACGCGGAAAGAATGGATGATATTCGGTTGGTTAAGCGGATATATATACTGGTGAGTGTGATGGGAATCGACCGGCTGGGAGACAGAAGAAAAAGTAGATTAAGTCAATAAAGGAATGCCTGAAGGAGAGGAATGTGAGTTTGGCAGATGTTAGAAGGAAGATGAATAATAGGATTGAATGGTGGGGTTTTGTGATGGGTGTGGTTATGGCCTAGCTGGGCCAAGAGGTGAATCCTACATCTAGGAGATGCCATAGTGAGGGTCCGTAGTGGTCCCGTGAAGCCCTAAGGTGGATTTTTCTGACAGCGACGAGTTCCCACTTAGAGGTATAAAGGGAGAGATAAGGCTGGGCTTTCTTTTCGACTTGCGCCATATTCTTCTACTACTATTTTTTTTAGTTTCCAGTGCATGTGACGTACCTTACCCCCAGTCTGGGGAAAGAAGGTGGGTGGTGATATTATATATATATACTATATATATTATATATATATCATATATAGTATATATATTATATATATTATATATATATATATATATATATATATATAGTATATCCTATATTATATATTAATATATATATATATATATATCATATAATATAGTATATAATATATAATATATATATATATATATATATATATAAATATATACTTCTGCCCTGGCCCACCTCAATTGGAGGCCGACAACTGCTTCCAGTTCCACAGTTATAGTAGAGAAGTCGGACACGGGGGCCGTCGAGAGCGGTGCACCCCAACGACGGAGGTGCTCCATTGTGTCTTGGGATGTTGACAGCTGGTGCAAGTGGGGGAGGTAACATTGTATAGTTTGAATCTATATTTATTTTGTAAGAGTTTTGGGTGCTGACCTGATCTGCTCCGGGCGAGTCAATTTGGCCTCTTCTAGGAAGTGTTTCTTCTATAGGGGGAAATTTTTTGGGTGAGGGGGAGTTTGAGTAAAACTTGTTTAATTGGGCGGCTTTTTGTAGGTAACGCGTTTGTGTTAGTTGTGTATGGATATGTGTAAGTCATGACCTTTTGGGAGGGGGAGGGGGACGGGGAAATAATGTTGTAAATGTCATTATAGAATTTTGCTGGTGAGGAGGGTGGGGGATTTTAGTCGGTGTCGGGAGGGGTTGGAGAATAGTTGGTGACATGGGTGGGGACTGTTATAATATATTATATATATAATATAGTATATCATAATATATACTATACTATATATATACTATAAATATATATATATATATATATAATGATC
>JABUQX010069271.1:0-10000 GCA_015478945.1 Trachelipus rathkii
TTACATTTTTATTGTTAAGCAAATTAAATTTTGTAGTACGTTGACAATCCACCATATCTTTGAAAAATTGATTGGCTTTAAAATAGAATTTATTTATTAGAAAGCTTTTAAAAACTAGTCTTCCTTCAAAAACCAAGATTTTGTTTTATATAACTTTAAAAAAAATAAATAAGTTTCTTAATTTTTATATCATTAGAGATTTTATGAAATCACCTTTAAAATGAAACATAAACATTTATTTTTAACTAAGTAATATAATAACAAAAATTTAATATAATCGGAAATATAATAAATGTAATATGAATATGAATAGAATATAATATGAATATCGTGGGTCACTCATTATGCCCACAACTGTATTATATATAAAATGGTATGGGTTATAAGATTCATGTTTTATGCCGTTCAGTTTAGCATTTTTGAAAACTAGTTAGACAATTTAAAAAAAATGTTCAGAAGCTTTCAGCCCTTTCAAATTTCTTTCCTTTTTCACTTGTTCTGATTCTTCTATCCCTCTGGGGAGTAGCCCAAATGGGTCCACGGGAAAAAGGGGCGACACAACACAAAAAAATTTCTGTACAGCTCGCCGTAGGCGTTAGGTTAGGTTAGGTTAGGTTAGGTTAGGTTAGGTTAGGTTAGGTTAAGTTAGGTTAGGTTAGGTTAGGTTAGGTTAGGTTAGGTTAGGTTAGGTTAGGTTAGGTTAGGTTAGGTTGTTAAGTTAGGTTAAGTTAGGTTATTTAGTTAGTTAGGTTGGGTTAGGTTAGGTTATGGTTAGGTTAGAAGAGGTTAGGTTAGGTTAGGTTAGGTTAGGTTAGGTTGTTATGTTATGTTATGTTAGGTTAGGTTAGGTTAGGTTAGGGTTAGGTTAGGTTAGGTTAGGTTAGGTTAGGTTAGGTTAGGTTAGGTTAGGTTAGGTTGTTAGGCTAAGTTGTAGTTGGTTAGGCCGTGTCAAGTTAGTTAGGTTGCTAGGTTAGGTTAGGTTAGGTTAAGTTAGGTTAGGCTGTAGGGTTAAGTTAGGTTAGGTTAGGTTAAGTTAGGTTAAGCCGTTTTGCTGGATTCGTTAAACTCTAAATAACCAGTTTTTTTTTTTTTACAAATGTCGACCCATTTCCTGTCGACCATTTGGTCCAGCTCAAAAACCTTCTTATTGGACCACTGAAATCGATTCATAATTATATATATATATATATATATATATATATATATATTTTTACATATAAATATATTTGTATATATAATAAATAAATTTTAATATATATATATATATATATATATATATATATATATATATATATATATATATATATATATATATATATATATATATATATATATATATATATGTGTGTATGTGTATGTGTGTGTGTGTGTGTGAAATGGCAAAAAAATTAAAAAATTAAATTTATAAATAATAATAATAATAATAATAAATAATAATAATAATAATAATAATAAACCGATATATAAAAAAAAAAAAAAGCGAAAGGAAGAAATAAAACACTCGTAATTTTCAGAAAACTTTAAATAAGCGGAAACTGAACTAATTTTCAAAAAGTAAAATTTTAATATTTAAAAAAATATTCCCTATTTGTAAACTTTGTTATATATATATATATATATATATATATATATATTCATTTAAATCTAGATATATATATATAGTATATATATATATATATATATATATATATATATATATATATATATATATATATATATATATATATATATATATATATATATATATATATATATGTATATAGTGATATTTGGTTTAGAGCGACAACTATCATCGATCCATATCTCAAAAACTACAATAATAGCTACAGGGAAAAAGGAATACATTGTTGGAATCTGGCAAAATTTTAGGGCGGAAATGTAAAAAAAAAAAAAAAAAATGAAAACATATTGAAAACTTCAATACCTAACTTTTTATTTATCTTTTTAAAATTTTAGTTAGGAAAATGTAAAAAATAAATAAATAAATAAATAAAATAAAATAAATATTGGCTATTTTTTAGGCTCGAGCCGACGGGGAAACACAGGGGGATATCGGAGGAACTCCCGCGACACCCAAATACCAAAGAGCGGGGGTTCCGAGACCCTCCTCGGAGGGGGGGAATTAGTCATACCCCGTAGTTCCCCGGAGCACTGAGGAGACCCTGCCATCGGCGGTATACCCCTTGGGGTATTCTTTAAAAAGAAAAAAGCAAAATTTAACAGAAAGTCTATTTATTTTAACGAGAACCAATAAAAATAAGCCCTCTAATCATATTACTATAATTATTAACAATAATATTTTTTTTTTTTTTTTTTTTTTACATTTTTCTATCTAAAATTTTACCAGGATTCCAAAAAATGCATTCCTTTTCGCTGTAGCTATTGTAGTTTTTGAGATATATTTTTTTTTTTTTTTTTTTTTTTTTACATTCGGCCCTGTGCTGACAAGCATTCCAGCAATAGCCCTTTCCTTGTGGCTTTGTAGCTTTGAGATATGGGATTGATGATAGTTGTCGCTCTAAACCACTATTTCACCATATATATATATATATATATATATATATATATATATATATATATATATATATATATAAGATATATATATATATATATATATATATATATATATATATATATATATATGTATATATATAAATATAGGTGATAATTAGGTTTAGAGCGAGCAACTAATATCAATTCATCTAAAAACTACACAGCCACAATAGGGAAAGGAATACATTGCTGGAATGCTGGTCCAGGCCGTAAAGAAAAGAAAATAGTGTTCAGGGTCCATAATAGCTGGCATGAAGAACAAGATTTTTGAATTCTGGTAAATTTTAGATAGGAAAATACTAAAATAAAAAATAAAAATATTATTAAGTAATAATTATAGTAATATGATTAGAGAGCCTATTTAGAGAGCCTCTTATTGGTTACTCGTTAAAAATAAAATAGACTTTCTATTAAATTTTTTTTGCTTTTTTCTTTTTACTAAAGAATACCCCAAGGGTATACCGCACCGATAGAGTCGGGTCTCTCGCCTGGGAACTACGGGCAGGATCACCTTCTGAGAGTGGCCCTGAACCCCGCTCTTTGGTATTTATGTCGTGGGGTTCCTCCGCCCCCTACGGGGTGGGAAAACGTCCCCCCCAGCCTCCCCTGTCGGCTCGAGCCCCTACATTGCCGTAATACCTTACAAATAATATATATATGTTATGTCCCCTGCTCCTAAAAAAAAAAATAGCGAATATTTATTTTATTTATTTATTCATTTATATATTTATTACATTTTCCTAAACCAAATTTTACAAGGATTCCAAAAATGTATTCCTTTTCGTTGTAGTTATTGAGATATGATTTTTTTTTTTTTTTTTTTTTTGCTGTGCTTCCAATAAAATTTTGCCAGATTCCGCAACAATGTATTCCTTTTTCCGGTAGCTATTGTAGTTTTTGAGATATGGATCGATGATAGTTGTCGTCTTTTTAAACCAAATATCACCATATATATATATATATATATATATATATATATATATATATATATATATATATATATATATATATGTATATATATATATATATATATATATATATATATATATATATATATATATATATATATATATATATATATATATATATATATATATATATATTTATATATATAAGTACTTTGTGAAGGCGTGTAGGTGTGTTCGTATCCGAGTTTATTTCATCTTGGGTATTAATGTGTTTTAAAGCTTTTCAGATACTTTGAAAGATTAATAATAATAATAATAATAATAATAATAATAAAATAATAATAATAATAATAATAATAAATAATAATAATAATAATAATAATAATAATAATAATAATAATAATAATAATAATAATAAATAATAATAATAATATGACAATAATAATAATAATAATAATAATAATAATAATAATAATAATAATAATAATAATAATAATAATAATAATAATGATAATAATAATAATAAGAATAATAATAATAATAATAATCATAATATGAGTAATAATTCCTGTATTAAATTTCAGTAACAATACTCTGAAAATTATCAACAAAAAAAGCAATAAGAAGATTATAATAAATATTAAGCTGCAAGTAGTATCGTTTTTGTGCTCAATTTTTGCCTTTCATATATATATATATATATAGTATATATACATATATATATATATAGCATATATATATATATATATATATATATATTATTATTATTATTATTATTATATATATATATATATATATATATATATATATATATATATATATACATATTTCTTTATATATATATATATATATATATATATATATATATATATATATATATATATATATATATATATATATATAAGATAGTATAATATATTATTATATATATATATATATATATATATATATATATATATATATATATATATATATATATATATTATATTTCCTTTTATATATATATATATATATATATATATATATATATATATATATATATATATATATATATATATATATATATATATATATATATATATATATATATATATAGGCGAACTTGCTATGTTGGTGGTTTCTTTTGAGAGCAAGTCCGTATATAAGATAATGATGGAATATTTAAAAATCCATATTTTATATGATGTATTTATTTAACATGAAGGTAATAAAAGTTGCCCGTTGCTGAGATACTCTCTCTCTCTCAAATTCTTGATAAGTCTCTGCTTAGCCGATGTTTTACCTCCCTTTCTCGGCGACTTTCGTTCTTGAGTTTTGCGAGTCGAAGATTTGGCTTCTCGGTGACTTAGCCGGCTGTTTACCTCCCTAGCTGAGATTAGAATTTCTTGAGACTTATTTTCGGGCGATTGAGTTTCGGAGAGAAGTAGTAAGTCTGAATAAGTGAGTTTAGTGATTGAGTGAGTATCTCGACAAGGCGGGTTTTTATATATTATTTTATTTCGACTTATGCTAAAATTTTGCTTGCGTAAATTTTAGCATAAGTTCGAGCATAAATCTAAATTTTTTACAAATAATTATAATGGAGTACTACATATATATACTGTAATATGTAATTGAATCTTGTTAATTTCATTGTTGGAGCATGATATCGATTTGTATTTATTTTTCTTAATATTATTTTTTCCTCATATAATAAACATGTAAACCTTTTCGAATATACTCTCATCAATTGTTATGTTAATATTAAAAATCAGAATAAAATAATATTAAAATTGTAATATAAGTTTCCGTTAATATAAAGCAAAATTGTTTACTTTAAAAATATATTTTTTTTCTTATTCGTACCCGAATAATGTGTTTATATAAATATAATCTAAGTGCGAAATATCGCTAATAAGCAATACGCATTTCTGCATGCGTTGCTTTTGTTAACTGATTAAATTAGCTCTTTTCTTTTCCCAAGACAAAAAAAGAAAAGGAATAAAAAAAAAATATAAAAAATTTGGCTGCATTTTTTGTAAACTTGATTTGTCCTAAAATCATTTTTCTCAAAAGTTTGACTACATTCATGAACAGTAGTCTGGCTTAATTAAATTCATTATTCTCAATAGTTTGACCACATTTTTGTTAACTTGATTTATCTTGAAATAATTAAGCCCAGTTTGATAGTTTGATGAAATGAAAAACCTTTGTTTATATTTTATCAAGAATACCTGGATGGGAAGAACCAATCTAAGTCTGTGGCTTGTTCATCGTCCGAGGACGAGCAGTCACTCTATGAAGAGCGACCTACTGGTATATTGCAAAAAAGATCTGAAGGCACCTCATAGACTTTAATCTGTTAGAGTTTAGTTGGTGAGACTTGAAAGAAATAGCGTTAATCTCTAAAAAAAAAGGAAATAAAATTTTTTAAGTTTTGTTTTCGATAATAATATCATATTTGTTTGCAAGTTTTGGGCGAATAGATAGATGGAAAAACTGTTTTTAAGTTTTTGAAAACAGCTCCTCTTATCTTTGTTCTAATTATAACTGTTGAAACACTTCTATTCAGTCGCAAAACCAGACAGTTGCCACTGAGTAAGTTAATTTTCAAAATGGAAAGAGCACGTCATGTACTTTATTTTTTTTAAGTGTTACCACCAGTCACGGGCAGGGCCCCTCTTTGAGGAAGGAAAAAAGATAAAAGGTAAGAAAACAAACCTCTTTCCATGTCTAACTCAATTCGCTCATGTGGGAGCAGACGTGGGCCTTAAAGAGAAGAAGATTAAATGCAGTAAGAAAAACAGATGACGGCAAGAAGTTCCACAGGACAGATGGGGCTGAAAAAGGGGCACTACAACGACCGAGCTTTGAGTTCCAATAGTCACAAAATTCATTTGAGATTAGGGAGCCTTTTGTGATACTAGGGCAACGCAAAGGTGGAGGAATGCAAGAGGCCAACCCCCTCGAACATCTGCCGTTGTAATACATATGGGAAAGAAATAGTGCTCGAATGTCACGACATAGAGAAAGTGGGTCAAGAAAGTAGGTCAGGGGAGTTTGAAAGTAGCGGACAGTTTATTAGTTTCTTAGCCTTAGACTTAACCGTATCCAAAAGGAGGGTTAAACAAGCAAACACGCATCACTTCGATCAACACAACTTATTAAAAATTAAATTAAACATTAAAATACTAAAAACAAGTAACTTGATAAATACACGCACACTTATTGGTGGATGAAAAAAATTAATAATTAAATAATTAAACAACAGGCACACAGGACAACGATCAACTTATGCGAACTTTATCAAGGACAACTTGTCACCACAATAAGGTGTGAGACTAATGTACTTCAGAGTCATTTGCATAAGATTGGTAAAATGGTAAAGTGACAGAGAGAAAGTCCTTAATGAACAACAAAAAGAATGTGGTGCTTTAATAAAACTCTGATAACCCCAATTATTTAATTGATATAAAGTTTAGAGGGGGAAATAGTCGTCAGCGATAACTGCGATAGAATAAATTATAATAAATTATAATTAGTGAAAGGGTTAGAGAGAGAGAGAGAGAGAGAGAGAGAGAGAGAGAGAGAGAGAGAGAGAGAGAGAGAGAGAGAGAGAGAGAGAGAGAGAGAGAGAGAGAGAGAGAGAGAGAGAGAGAGAGAAGTTTGATCACTACTCAATAAAGAGTTTCAGTGTAATTAGTACAACAGCAATATTCACATAATCGCCGGCCTTGATAACCACAAGAGTATTAAAAAGGAAAGACCATATGTTGAGCATCCATATTTGTGTGATTGATAGAAAGAATGGTAAAAGGAAAGATTGTCATTACTAACATGTGGTATCTATATTCCAGACTGTAGATTTTTAGCAAGATTAGAGAATATATAATATTTGAAAACTTTATACTTTGATGATAGGTTTAAATCTTAAAAAAGTAGTTAGAGCTAGGACCATAGTAAGAGATGGCTTAAAGAGGTTCAAATTTATAAAACAGGTTTAGCATGTTTCAAGCATTAAGAACACTTTGAAACTGATAAACATAGATGAAACAAATTTCCAAGTCATGTTGATAAATCGGAAACACAAGTTTTAATATATATATATATATATATATATATATATATATATATATATATATATATATATATATATATATATATATATATATATATATATATATATATATATATATATATATATATATATATATAGAGAGAGAGAGAGATTTGTTAAATATTGCATATTAATCGTAATTAGAAGATGATTTGGCTTGCTCCTAACGGAGCAAGGCTTGTCTATTGAGTTGAGATATATATATATATATATATATAGGTATATATATATATATATATATATATATATAGGTATATATATATATATATATATATATATATATATATATTCAACACTCATTGTGGACACAAATAATAAATATTTACAACAAACTAAAAATTAAATAAAATGAATTTAAAATAAATCAATTTGAAGCTCAAAAATTAAAAAATTATAGCAAATTAAAGTCCATTCAACAAAAGGAAACGAATTGGGAACGTTTTTTGAATAATAATAATAATGTTATATATATGATGTAACAAAGAAAGAACAGCTGAAGGAGTTGCAATACGGTTTTCTTGATTAACAGATACAGGAGGAAAGACAATAAAAACCCACTACCACTGAGCCATCCTCCAACCCAAAAAGTTTTCATCTTATATAATTGCGATTAATATGCATATTTAGATCTACAATATAAAGAACGAGGGATAGGGACAGGCTGGACACCTGGTGATGTCGCCTTCACGGGAATCGGTTGCTTTAAAAACTGTTCTTGAATCCAACATTTTTAAGTTGGAGGATGGCTCAGTGGTAAAACAGCATATTGTCCTCACACGCAACATGCAGTGGTTCAATCCCAGAGAAGGCATTAAATTCTTTACCTTCCAATTGTTCTTTCTTTATATATATATATATATATATATATAGTATATATATATATATGAGCATATATATATATATATATATATATATATATATATATATATATATATATATATATATATATATATATATATAAATATATATATATATTAGTATTATCATCTACTACCTTTCCACAGATTGGGGGTGAGGTGTGTAACATACATCGGAAACAGAAAAGTAGTAGAAGAACAAGACCCAAGTCGAAAAGAAAGCCCCCCTTACCCCCCCCTTTATGCCCTTAAGTGAGAACTTGTCGCCGTCAGAAAAATCTGCCTACCCTATGGTTTCCCCGAGATTGCGACAGACCCTCACTGTGTTATCTCGTTAATGTGGTGTTCATCCCTGGACCAGGCCCACCTCACTATATCCTGCCATTCACTCCTATCATGCCTCTTTCTTCTCGTCCCTGTCAAACTCACATTCCTCTCCTTCAGGCATATCTTTACTGACTCAGCCCACTTTTTCTTCGGTCTCCAAGCCGGTCGATTCCCAGCTCACACATCACTATACATCCACTTAACTAACCGACTATCATCCATAATTTCCATATGACCAAACCATCTTAATATACTCTCGTTTATTCTCTCATTTACTCTTTTCTTCACAATACGCAATTACCAATTGCGTTCATTCTTCATTTTATCCATTCTTCTCACACATAACACGCCCCTAAGATTGTCTATCTCAACACATTGTACCTTAGATCTTTACCTGTTATTTCTGACCATAGATTCACTATTATACATTAACGCAACGTACCCTCTTGGAATATCCTATCCATTCACATCCACCAAAGGTTTAATTGCACCAGTCACCTTCCTACCATTCACAACTTTCCTACTACACTCTGCATCATTCGTTCACTTTTCTTCCAACATATATCCTAAATATTTAAACTCAGACACTTGTTCCAGCTGCTCACCATCTAACATCACTTCACACCTCGGGCTATTGCTACCCACTACCATAACCGCATTCTTATCTACATTTACTTTCCAACTCTTCCTTTTGCAGACCCTGATGAACCCCTCTACCAAACCTCTCAAACTCTCTTCAGATTGGCCACACAAAACCAAATCATCCGCATAAATAATCAGGGCACCCTCCACTCTCTTCCATTATCCATCATTCTAACTCCATCCCCTGCCACGCCTACCTCTAATTCTTTCATAACCTCATCCATATACAAATTGAATAACCATGGAGGCATAACACATCCCTGTCTCATTCCTCTATTTACATTAAACCAATCACTATCAACTCCATTTATTCTTACACACTCTTCACTATCGTCATACATACTTTTGATTCCATTCAGAAGCCTACCACTAACACCTGCCACAGAGCTTCATTATTAATTCTGTCATACGTCTGTTGCAAGTCCGTGAAACCAAAATGCATATCTTCTTCTCTCTCATTTTCTCAATCATTTGTTTCAATGTTAAGATTTGATCCACACATCCTCTACCGCTTGTAAATGCACCTTGTTCTTCACCAATCAGTCCCTCAGTCACTTGACGTACTCTTTTCGACCAAATTAACAGCATATATCTTTCTTACAACACTCAATAAACCT
>JABUQX010069271.1:15000-52109 GCA_015478945.1 Trachelipus rathkii
TTCGTCTGTCCTTAATATTCAAACCTTCGTCTGTCCTTAATATTCAAACCTTCGTCTGTCCTTAATATTCAAACCTTCGTCTGTCCTTAATATTCAAACCTTCGTCTGTCCTTAATATTCAAACCTTCGTCTGTCCTTAATATTCAAACCTTCGTCTGTCCTTAATATTCAAACCTTCGTCTGTCCTTAATATTCAAACCTTCGTCTGTCCTTAATATTCAATCCTTCGTCTGTCCTTAATATTCAAACCTTCGTATGTCCTTAATATTCAAACCTTCGCCTGTCCTTAATATTCAAACCTTCGTCGGTCCTTAATATTCAAACCTTCGTCTGTCCTTAATATTCAAACCTTCGTCTGTCCTTAATATTCAAACCTTCGTCTGTCCTTAATATTCAAACCTTCGTCTGTCCTTAATATTTTACGCTTGACATATTTGGGGTTGTCCCACTCACATAGATCTTCTTGAAAAGGTGGAGTCTAGGGTTTATCACTTTATCAACTCTAATGCTCTTCTCTCTCTCTCTCTCTCTCTCTCTCTCTCTCTCTCTCTCTCTCTCTCTAAATTCTATGCTTTATTTTAGCACATTTTTTCTTATCCTATTCTCTCTCTCTCTCTCTCTCTCTCTCTCTCTCTCTCTCTCTCTCTCTCTCTCTCTCTCTCTCTCTCTCTCTCTCTCTCTCTAAATTCTATGCTTTATTTTAGCACATTTTTTCTTATCCTATTCTCTCTCTCTCTCTCTCTCCTCTTATCTCTCTCTCTTTCTCTCTCTCTAAATTTATGCTTTATTTTTATCTAATATTTTTCTCTCTTTTTTTTTTTTTTTTTCTCTCTCTCTCTCTCTCTCTCTCTCTCTCTCTCTCTCTCTCTCTCTCTCTCTCTCTCTCTCTCTCTCTCTCTCTCTCTACTCTCTTTATTTTATCTCTATTAAAAAGAACTCCGTTTTTGTGAACTCTCCGGTCCCACACATACTCCAGTGACATTGGTTCATGGGATACTCCTTTCTACTCAGTTTCACCCTTACTCTAACCCAACTCTCTAACCCCAGACTTAACCGTTATGCTCATTCTCACATGTATACCCCACTGGTAATGTCTGGAAACAATCCCTCTTACCAATTCCGTGCACGTCGATTTTTGATTTAGATTTTGTTTAAATTTTTTTATTAATTCAGTAGGAATTTGACAGGCCTTCAGCCTTCGCCAGAAGGAGGATATATATATATATATATATATATATATATATATATATATATATATATATATATATATATATATATATATATATATATATATATATATATATATATATATATATATATATATATATATTATATATATATATATATATATATATATATATATATATATATATATATATATATATATATATATATATATATATATATATATATATATATATATATATATATATATATATATATAAGGGACATTTATAAGGGGTTGACCCGTTAATATTACGTTAGTTAATTTAGGTTAGTTTAGGTTAGTTAGGTTAGGTCATTAGGTTCTAGTTAGATTAGGTTAGATTAGGTTAGGTTAGGTTACCCTATATTTTAATGTATTTACCCTAAAATTATTGAAATTACGATACATTTTTTATTGATTTTCGTTCCTGGAGTCAACCTCTTATAAATAGCCTATATATATATATATATATATATATATATATACAGGATATTGATATATGCCTATGCACATATATATATATATATATATATATATATATATATATATATATATCAACAGTTTCACATTAAATTTCTACTGTCACTGAAGCAAGGCGTTTGCAAGCCTTCAAGTCAAAGGAAGTAATGTAAATATACGATAAAATTGAGTTCCAGAGAGAGAGAGAGAGAGAGAGAGAGAGAGAGAGAGAGAGAGAGAGAGAGAGAGAGAGAGAGAGAGAGAGAGAGAGAGAGAGAGAGAGAGAGAGAGAGAGAGAGAGAGAGAGAGAGAGAAATTCCCATGTTGCCTGTGAAGCTTATTTAACTTTTAAAATCATTATATGCTCTATAATTTGGCAACGTTTTTTTATTCAAAGCTGATTTGAATTAAAAACATTTTTGTTCAACAGCCTGACAATGCTTTTGAAAACTTGATTTGACTTAAATACATTACGCCCAACAGTTTTGATACAATTTTTTGGATACCTAATATGACATAATTAAAATCATTATCCTCATTACATTATGCAAACAAGAATTGACTTAAAATCTTTAATGTAATAGAACTCATGTTATATACTATCAGTATAATATAAACAATGAATTATAATATAAATAAGATGTTATGAAGTTCATTTTTATTATATAAATTCACTATTATAAATTAGCATATTCACATCTATAAATCATATAAATCAAACCAATACCATTCCCCTAATTACCCCTACCCCACTGTCCTATATCACATAGCCTTCATTGATCTACATTAATATTAGTGTTATTCTATTAGAGTTTATTATGAATTCTATATAAGGTATCATCATTTATTATTACGTAGTATCAATAATTATTATATATTATTTATACTAGAGGTATAATATATAATTCATAAACTAATAAATATAAATTATAAGTTCTTTATATAACTACTACACGTGTATGAGATTAACCAGTAAACTATATGTTTTCACATTAGTAATAAGTCAATTCAATTTATAGTACATACCCAATAACTATTAGAAATTTTAATATATTATTATTAATTAAATCAATGACAACTCATTTTAGACACATCGCTGACTGCACGCGAATAACTTATACTATTATAAATCAATTTTAACTAATAAGTTATACTCATACGTAATTACAAGAGTAAAAGTACCTAGCACAGTCGATACTAAAACCTATTTAGCAATCACTAATTCAGCCACGTTATCAAGCATTATCTTCGTTAACATTATTCAATGTTAAAATTATAATATTATAGCCTATATTATTAATAACATTGATAATAATTTATATGATACTAAAAATTAATTAAATATTATTAAATTAATATTTATAATCTTATTATATGCTAAGTATCTTAAAACTCTCAGTTTACCTCAAAATATATCATTACTGGACAGACTGAAATATAAACGCTAAACTGACTTAATACTATATATAATGATTATATTATATTATCTTATTTATATATATATATATTTACATATTAAAATCATAGTATATATAATTATATATTATAATTATATTATTATATTCTATCTATTTTATATATAGATGACTTGATCTATATTCTATTATACAAAATTATGCCAATTTTAGTTTTGTGGCTGATTAAATATTAGTATATAAGTATTATTAAATTAACTAACTCATATAGCCTGTTCAGCGTAACTAATATTCCAGCAAAAACTAAACATATCTACATAATTATAAGTAAACATTGTATATACCCCCAAACTCCTAGTGAGAGTATTTGGAATGTACCAAATATATGAGTACAACCATAATATTACCAGACCTATATCTGGAGGGAATTATACCATTATTACATATGAGTTAAGACCTGAATTCGCTCATGATTATGAATACATTGATCATTTATCACTAAACCACATATATACAATATATATATATTAAATATTATACAAATATAATAGAGTGAGTTTTTCTATACTATTAAGTTGAAATATATTAAAAATTATTACTATAAAAACATTATCATTAAGATCTATAAAGTATGTTAATACCGCTCATTCAAATGTGTGTATTTTTAAATAACTGTATAAATTATACTATCATAATATACTAAATATTATATACAAGATATTAATAATATCTAAGCCTATAAGCCCGATCTATCTACTTATACTAAATCCCTTCGATCTCAAACCCACAACCTTAACCTATGTAATATCTTATTTAGATTCATATCAGCTCCTTTCATATGTGTAGTATTTCCTTAATGTATTAATTTGTTTAGGAATAACATTATACAGGGATAATAAATCATAAATATAATGATTTTTATCTAACACTGACCAACGTATTATATACGCTTTACGCTAACAAGTACTTAAACTAATATAACAAGAAAATAGAAACAATTTACATTAACTGATAAATAACTTAATAAATTAATTAAAGTCGTAATCTAAGGAGTTCAATATAAACTAATTAAATAACAATATTCCCATAGTTCGATTATAAAACAGATTTCAACATTAATCAATATAATATTCTATACTTTATAATTAACTAGACTGTTAAAGATAAGTTAATCACTATAACATAATATAGGCAAATTAACAGTAAACTGATACGTAAGTAATTTTAAACACATTCTATTTTATCACACTCGTATCTGTAATCATAATATTTATCAATATTGAGATACATATTTTTAACACCTATTAAACATAAGTTATTTATTATATCAAACTATTTATCATAAACCTTTACTATTTATAAATTAACAGATTCCACCATTTTTACAATAGTATTTATCCTCAAAATTTTCCAATAATTATAAATTGCATTAAAAATTAAATTATATTCCATAAAAGTTAAAATCTTAATTACAAACTCCAAATAATATTAATATAACTTAACTATAAATACACTCACGTAAAGAATATTAATAATTCATGCTAAATTATCAACAAAAATATTCTTATAATGTTTAATAGGAACTATCTTTGGACAACAATAATGAATAAACTAAGTAAGACAATAATGACCTGAATTCCCAACATAATGCTAACACACTGCTACAATATGCTGTAATAAATCAGGTGTTTTACTAAAACACATAAACATAAAGCGGTATTATCACAACATACACCGCCCGAAGATCAACTATACATACTGAACTATGAAGCGAAACATAACTGTTAAAATAGATGAGACATGTTAATCTAAACGAAAATATAATAACTTACACTTTAGTAATACATATTGAGAATAAATACGTACATTTACTAAAAATTAATAGATTATTGAGATGACACCTGATCTTGCAGTACCTACTTGACAAATAACTGAAATTATAATTAATAAAATTACCAAATTTTTTATATATATCATAATTCAAGATTGTGATCAAGTAAATAATTATTACATATAAATTATATTAAATAACTAAAATAAAATATTATCATAATCAAATAACCTCGAGAGGCACAATTATATCAAAATAATCCCAATTATATCAACCAACGAATTATATATGCAAATAATCATAACAAGGTATTTAACAACAATAACATAACATATATAATATAACTATAAATTATTAGATAATAATAATGATCATAATAACATAATAATATAATATTAAATTAAACATTAACAATTCTATAAGATATTTAATAAATATTAACGACAATGGTAATATTGCTAAGTATAAGTTTTAACAGAATATTATAAAGCTGTAAATCAGTACAATTTATTTATCATAACCACTTACTCATCACCGTGCAATCCCCTACTACCACCCTCTACACCTCCTCCATAATAAATAATCATTAATTTATGAATACTATTATCCTCACTCAAGAAAATATCTTTAATATTTTATGTTATATTACAGATATTGTACTCTGAATTCTAACCTCCTATTTATTAATGTAGTATATAAACATCATAGAAATTAAATAAATTAAATGTATACTTATAATATTCGTAGATACAAAATAACCGAACATATTCTACGTCTAATATATTACAATAAGTTTGATTTTAATGCATAATATGAAATTAATAAAGAAATGATACCTAAAAATAATATAAATAAATACTACAATTTAATATAATTTCTCATAGAAAAGAATTATAACTCTACTCAAAAAAATGCTAAAAACCTTACCATAAACACAATCCATAACTTACCTAGAGCAGTCATGAGACAAGTATTGATATACCGTCTATCAATCATAGAATTCTCTCTACACATATTATATAATAGGTTAATATAGTAAGTACTTATTATCAATGTATACAATATCACAAATACTACGATTAATTATCCCTTACTCTATTTAGTACATCATTTATCGAGATCACTTAAAGTTTTAAGAATCTGTTATGAATCATATTTGTCTTAAATAAACCAAATGAATCCTCATTAACAATACGAATGGACTACAAGTTCTATCAATCACACGCCATACAATAAATAGCTACGCATACTTGAACTTTATAAATTAGATGATCACTAATACGTCCACTACAAAATAGACAGATCCAATACACACACGTTAAAGTCTAAGATCTAATATAAACATTACATTCTAAAGAAATTATGATCGATATAAAAGACCCACCAAAATTTCAAACTTTATTAATTCTCAATTGAGAGCAATAAACACCTATTATTTACATGTAAGCTCAAATCTAATAAAATAAGTACTCCTAGAGATGTCGTACACAGTTAGTGAGCTTCATAAATAAGGACCAAATATATATACCTATTATATTAAAACATCACATGATAATGAAAAATTAAATAATCAAATAATTTATATCTAAATTAGACTGCGAGTGAATAATAGTCATCTGGAAAAGCATAATTAAACAGATTTAAACAATACTGTAAATTCACCCATCTTATATCACAAACTCATGCATTACTTCTAACTACCATTTAAACCTTTATACACTAAAATGATAGCATCTAACAAATTACTATCTATATAGTTCAACACAACCATAATGTATACACTATATATCTAGCAATGACATTCAATGCTTTCAACCATTTAAACACAATTTTCAGTAAAGAATAATACAATATAGATAAACGTAATCTATCTTGAATGAACTATAAAGATGAGTAAATTACATTAGAACAAGCAGAGAGCATGATGTAATAGATACACCGCAACCATCACACTGCCGAGAGAGAGAAAGACCCTAAGAGTAACCGCGACTCCTCTGAATATGAATGTAGAAATTACTGAGAGATAGGAGATTAACACCCCGAAGTGGGTGTATAAGTCAGGCATTTACACCCACCAAAGATAGGGGATAATGACAGCCTCAGCCCGAGGAGAGCTGAGGCCTAAAACCTTTATTCGCGACGTACAGATTGTTGCTAGTTTGTACATTGAGGTACATTATATAACTTAAGTGTCTGCGCTATCATATACAAAGCTTTATGTATAATAAATTGTAAAAAACATATGTTATTCGTAATAGCATATAAATTATCGATTAGTATAAGACCAACTCTATATAATATAATGAAACTAGTTAATTATAATAACTTAGTATAGCGTTTATATCCCGAATATGACAATAACTTCGAAATGTGACTGATGATCAACTAGATCACAAGATCACTTAAGCGTAAGCTTGGATACGGACGTAGGGTGGGATGGGACTTGAGAGAATAGAGTTTAATGAATTTATACATTTGTTATATTTTAGTTGCATTAATAGGATCGGTAATATTACTAATTAAACACTATTATTTTCAAATAGGTATATTTAATTCACTAATGAGAATACTGTAATTTTTATGTTTATTTGATTCGTATATAAACTTATGAGTTCATGTTTCAGCAATTAATTATGTTGGGGTTATAATGAATAATTAAGATTAAACTAATATATATATAAATTATTTGTAAATATATATAACTTACATAAAATGTAAAAAACTGTTACGTTATCGATACTATATATATTATATAGATGATAATATGACATATATTGATAAGATATAATATATTAATATTAATATATGAGCTTGAATTAGGTCATATTATATGTTTAAAATATCGCATTAATATGAAAAATATCTAAGAATCGTTTCTAGTCCAAATACCTCGAAAAAATTACATTCTAAGTTAGTTCTATTTATTTATTTATTAGTTAGTTAAATTCGAAATTTATTTTATAAAAAAGATTTCATAGTTTAATTCATAAATGTTAATGTTGTGTTAAGGTTATTGTTTGGTAGTACATTACTTTTCTTATTCGAGTTATAGTTATGTTAAGCTTTATTGATGTGAAAAATACTTTTATTACGGTAGCGTATATTCATTGTAAGAAATAGTAATAATATAGTCAAATTGTTCATTCATCATTTTTTATGTTAAATTTATTATCACCAGTTAAAGAGTTATGTATTTAGAGATATGATTGAGAGAGTTAAGGAATGAAGGTTAACGATTTTTATATGTTTAATTAAGATTACTTTTACTGAGTTGTTAAAAGTGTGAAATTGATATATAAAACATATATAGTCTATAATGTATTAGAAAACTTGAACCATACAATATACCATAGTATTTTCGCTAACTTCATTTCTGATAATAGTGGGGTTAAATTATAAATGAATAATCAAAATCTAGTCCTGGACTATACTGATTATATATTGATACTAACACATATATTAATGATTTATATATAATTATAGTGATTAAAATTTTTAGCCATATAATATTCTTAAGTTATGCATTTATGGTAGGTTAGCTTTTATCAGAGTATCATAAAAATTGAAATATTACACGTATGCACATTTATTTAATATATTTTCTTGTGAACTTGTATATTTTATATATATATATATATAACTTATATATATATTAATATATATGATGTTCTCTTTTAAATGTATCTTATATTGATTTTATATTCTAATTTTCAGATTTAAAAATAATTTATAATAATAAATATATATATCGATTTGATTACTTGATGTTTATCTTCCTTTGTTTTAGTTTAATTTGTTTTATATTCGTAACATGATAAGTTCCAGGTGTGAAACTTGAATTACATAGATCAATAGAATCATTGTAGGGTGGGGAATTGTGAGGGCATGAGTAGAGGTTTGATTTATATCTAGAGAATATTTTACTAGTTATTACTACTGCTTTAGAGTGTTATTTAAAAAATATGGTAATTATTTACATAATTTGAAATAAAAAATGAAAGAATAAAATAAATAAGTTAAACACAAAATACATAATTTTTTGCAAGAAAAATTAATAAAATTATAAAAATTTTTTTATATACATTAAAACATAATTAAGAATCATAATTTAAGAAATTAAATAGTTTATGTAGCACTGAGCAATTTTTATTTATGGTTTAATTAAGACGATATGCCAAGTTTTAATTTAATAACAAAAAGTTTTAAGCTATTACTAATTATACTAATAAAAAATAAAGTTATTTTTTTTTAAAACAACAAAAGTCTTAAAAAAATGAAATTAAAAATAAATATCAACTGTTTGAACAAAATTCAGAACTTGTACAAATCTATGATATACCGGTCAACATTTAAAAATAGTCAAATTAAATAGTCAATTCATGCTTTCATATGTTAAGTTATAAACTATCTATACTGAGCAATGCTAAAATTAGGCGGTTTACCTTATTTGTTGGGTAAGTTACAACAAAAACTTTTATCGTACGGGAATTGTATGTGGTTTATTTGAGTACCATTTCTGCGTTATTACATCTTAGCTTCAGGCTGTGATATGTTAGCTTTATATTGATCGATTATGAAAAACCTTGTGTTACGGTCAGCATATACTCCCGTAGTAACCTTGGGTGATAGGATAATATTAGTGATGTAGTGAGGTTATGGTGTAATTGGTTGTTGTTATATTATTATTCTCTTTATTATAATGTAAAATTAACAGGGATATGTTAGACAGAGATTATGTTTTGTAAGTAAATAAAGATTGAATAGAGGTACGTATATTACTTATAGGAAGTAATTGTCATAAGAAACCAACTTCAAATCGTAAAATTTGTTTAAATTGTTAAATGAAAAAATGGTTGTATTATAGAAAGCTCTGATGTTAGGATTTGATAGGTGATGCACATTATAAAATTATTCTAATAGAGACAGATTAATATGTTTATGCTTTATATTGACTTAGTATGAGAATAATCTATTGTATGCAAATATCGAATTTTACAGTTATGGGGTACAAGTATGACAATTAGGTTAGTAATGATAAATTAACTTAGTTTAGGTGTTGAGAGTAATTTTAAGTGTAAAAATATATATATTTTTTCATAGATGATATAGTTATTTGAAATAAAAAGTATGTGAACTGAGTACGTCTATTCTGTATTGCCTGGCGATAACGTTTACTTTCCTGCTGTTAAAGTATGTGAACTTTGTTAATGTTGACTGTTTTATTGATACATATAAGTATGTATCGAAATCTATTTGTTAACATATCAAATTTATCAATATATTTACTTTAGTATCTGGATAATGATAATGTTATATTAGACTTATAATATGTGAGAGCGAAACACTTTGTTTTATACGTATTAAACGCTATTTTCGTCATGTCTATAGATATGAATAATTAGGTTAATGAGTACTATGATAAATTATTAATTTGTTCAAATAGTTACTTAATGTTAATGTGAAAATAACAGTTTAATGATTACAAGCATAAGTAAATAAATAGAGTGATGATAAAATATAGTCTCACGTATCAGTATGCAACTGTAAGTTACTTTTCCTATGTTTGTTAAAAGTATTGAGTATTCTTTGTTAAATGGTTGCAACTGTTTATTATTCGTTTTAAGGTATTGTATAGGTTTTGTTTTTACATTATATTCTGACATCATTGTAATGTTATGTTAGTCTTTTAAATATGATAGGAAACCATTGTGTTACGTCAAGATTTTATAATCGAGGATTAGTTAGAAATAAAATAAACTTATATTATTATGTTATGTTAACCCAAAATGATACTCGACAAATGACAGTGATTATAATAAGATATTACAATAGACTATTACAATAGATCAGTGATTTAGGGAACGGGAGGGGGGGGCGATGAATGGTACCCTAGATTTACTATTACGTGATTCCCGTGATTATATCGTGTATTAGGGTATGATTAAAAACTAAATAACATCATATTAATTTTACGTTATATATAATACATGAAAAGTGTAAAAATTGTTATTTATAATTATTAAAAAACAAAAAATTATTTATATTTAAAAAGTGAAATATTAAATAAATTATAAAATACATAAATTAATCGTCAATTGCAATTAAAAAATTTTATTATTAAAAATATGTAATAAAGATTTACTAATACTTGAAAATAAAATAAAGATTAAAAATATAGAAAACATAAATTAAAATTCTTTTAAAAAAAAAAAAAATATTTAAGAAAAATAAACAAAAGTTTTTTTTATAAAACAAAATAATTTAATAAGAAATAACAAAATATAAAAATAAATAAAAAGTTTCATTTATTGAAAAATCCATAAAAACTTTTATTTATACATCAGTTATCAAGTATTTAAAAGCATAAATAAAACAACACAAGCGTGGCTACTGTATTTGTTAAGAAAATTTGTTGATTTTAATACACTACCTCTTAAACCTTATTTAAATACAGTAAGTAAAACTCATCCAACCCGCTCCTCTTCTACCCTACCCCAAATTCTACGGGATAAATATTACATAACATGAGTAATATTTTAACCAAATTTTAGATCAATTTTTTAACCATTAGAAGTATTTACTCGTATACACGCTGATATAATAATGCCTAACGTAACAGAAGTTTATCATTATCAATAAAATATATACATAAGCATTACCATGGGAACTACGAATATAATGTATACATATTCTGACCAAAACCTAACACATTTATTAAACTGAATCAACAGCTAACATTAAACAAAGTTCCTCATACTTAACTAACACTAATGAGTGACTAACTAGTAATTGGTGACCACAGTAAATACGAGTTAACCTAAATCTTACACTTGTCCTCTACATATCACTGATCATTTTTACTAATTAACTATAAGTAACATTTAACAAAAAATTTATCATCAATCTTTGTATGTTAAATATTATCTAATATCTGATCCTCACTTGATTTGAGGAAGGATCCTTTAACAGGATATGACAGAATCAATAAAAGTACAATATAACATAGCTCATACTCTGAATCTACGAATATATTAAAAAGTTCAAACAAATGTACAAATATTCTACACAACCCTGATTTCACCCTTTTTCTAACAATAATCTAGTAGAATATATTATCGTTCACATTTAAATCGATAGTAATTATTATGATCAAAAAAATTATTTTTATCATTTAACCTGGTGTAAATTAGTATACATATTCATCTATAGATCAAAGAATATACTATACTGAATACGTAATCAAAGTTTTCCATCAATAAGCTAAACTAATAGTCTTAAATGACACTACGAATATATATATAATCAATGACAAAACCTTACACACCTTACGCCTAACATTCGAATAAACTGATAACAATAACAAATAAGTTCATATTTAACTAACAGTTAAAAGTCACCATACAATGCAAAGAAAATTAGATCAGGTTACCAACTGAGGAGGAAAATATTCATTTAATGTTTATAAATATTGAAAAGTACGTAAATTTGTAATAAAATCAAGCCATGTGGTTGCCTGTACATAAGCAACTACTGAAAATTTTGATGTTATGTTATCAAATATGACATGAAATCAATATGATAATAATAGGGTGAGAGGGCGTGAGGGAGGGAAGAAAGGGGATAGGACTGGGAGGCTCCAGAGCCTCCAGAGCCTCCAGTGCCTCCAGAGTCTGGTTTGTTTAATATAAAAAAACGAATATTTTTTAGAAGAAACGTAAAACGAATTCGATTAGTTTAATATTTTTTTTTTGAAGCTTATTTAGAAATGGCATTTTAAAAAACTAGTAAATCCTAGCATTATTTTTTTAATTTTTAAAATAATACTATGTTTATTTAAATTTATTAATCTATTTTTATAAATTTTGTATAAATAAAATAAACACACTAACTTATTAATAAGGGATGTATACGCTATTGTTTCACCATCGTCTATGTCAATATATTTCAGGTTTGGGGGGCTGGTGACCCTACCCTTTGGGTTGTATAGGCTTATTATTTAACCCATCAGATGATGGAGTACCATAATATTAGCAAGGTATATCACGATGTTTTCAATCTTTCTATGTTTATAATATTTACTATAGTATAAATTATTTGTGAGGGGCCGGATCCCTCTATAAATGGGTGATCCCGTCGGAATCACATTTTACCATCGGTTACACCTAAGATAACATCCTGAGAGGTCTGGAGTATATCCAAGTTTCGTTGATTTTATGATAAATCATTTCCAGATTTGGGGGCCAGTACCTCATCTGGGGCCCCCACAGTCCATTTATAACACCCTCTACATACTGAGAATACATCCTCAGAAGGTTGTATACCGAGTTTTATCACTCTTCTATGTCAATATTTCTGATTTGGGGGCCGGTCACCCCAAAAGGGACCCCATCGGTCAATTTTACAATCTAGGTTACACCTAAACTAAATATTACTTAGTATTCGTTATTTATACGCTATAATTATGCTAAGTATTATCATGTATTTGGTTATTTTCCTTTTATATTTTATGGGGTCCCCTCTGTCATTATAGCAACTGTTAATTCATGTACAATGTAATAGCTTATGATGATAATCGGTGTATACCGAGCTTTCAGCTTTCTACGTACATATTTAATGTTTGGGGTGGAATCCCCTCTGTGGGATCCTAAACACCCATTATGGACTTAATGCATTGATATTCGAACTCATACGACAGTCGATTCATGAAATCATACCATAGTAAACATCAATCCAATTATTGATTTTGTATATATATATAATAATCTGACTGTTTATTAACTCGCTCCGCAATCCGAGGCCTTCCATGCACACCGGCTGATCAGGAGCCTAAACTCCTCAGAAAGTCCATATACTAAACTCTTTCTAGAAACTCAAAACTCTGAATTAATCCCTTCACTCAAAATTATTCAAGCCTAATAGCGAACACTTTGATTTCTCTTAATGGGTGGGTCCCCCTTCGGTGGGGTAAACACCATAGGTAGGGACGTAACTTCGTAAATAACAACGAGGTCTACCATCCTTTAATATTCACTGTATCCTCTCCAAAATTTTAACCCGATATCGATATACTCTAACCTACTGTAAATTAGATATATCCGGAGCCATATGGCATGAGCTCGAGTAAGCCGGAGCCGGAGCGGAGAGCGGAGCCTAAAATCAATCACCTATATATATATTATATAATAATATATTAATATATATAATATTAACTATATAATTAATATAAGTTATAATATAATATATAATATATAATATATAAATATATATATATATATATATATTAATTAATTATATAATATATATTATATATATATATATATATATATTAATATATATATATATAATATAATATATATATAATAAATAATATATATAATTATATACTAGGAGAGTCAGTAATACGTGAGGCGAGAATGGAGTACACGGTAACAGGAGTCGCCTTTGCGGAGTGGAATCGAAACCGAGTCGGAGTTCACGGAGTCAGAGATCGCGCTAGTCGAGATAGCCGGAGTCGGAAGCTCAGATAGTCCGGTAGTGCGTAAAAAACGTATTACCGTTACATACTTAAAATCGTTTTCGACTCAGAATTTGATTCCCTGTCTGGGAATCAATATCTTCGACCTACTTGCAAGCGATACGAAGTTCCACCCATCTATACGATATTTATCGCGATCTTATTCTTAATTGTGAAGTTTATATTATATTAGTACTTTAACACAGTGGAGTGAACCACTGCTGGGCTGGCATGAAGCCGAGTTCTGCGAGTTCGATCGATCATTATTAGACACTTTATATATTATAATTACTATCCTTTTAAAGGAGTAAGTTGCCATATACTTATATATATTATAATAATATATATATATAATATAGTATATTTATAATTTATATAGATATTTAAATAAGTTATGGTCTACCACTAAACTATCTAATACGGAGCACGAGCCTATGATTCAAAGAGGGGATAGTTTGAGTAAATACACATTCAAGACACATTCTATACGAATACTATATTATAAAATTACTCTTAAATTTTCAGCAAGATAGCACTAGACGTTCTAAGACTATTTATTATTATTAAATGTATTGTAAGAGTAAGATTTAATAAGAGATCAAGCTAAGGATAGACACAAGGTAAGATGTAAAGTAGAATCCGTCAGAAAACGAGATGAGGCTATAAAGATAAGTCGAATATTCAAACCGGTACAAGGTAATAGACAATACTTAGCTCTTCTCGGAATGCTTTATTTTTATGTAATATATCAATTTATAAATATTTATCCCTAAATTTTCTTTCCGAACTATCAAACAATTTTAACAAAGCATATTATAATTTCATTTACATTGTTTAATACAAAATAAAGTAATAATAGTTATACAAAAAATTGTTAGTTGTGAGAGAGTCGTGAGTTTTCCTCGGCTTGTTGATAAAGGCTCTATATATCCGTCCTCCAAGCCTCTACTCAAGGATATCGTCTGCAGGAGGTCACAAGTGCTGTTTCATTAGTTTCTTTCGTTCATTAGCTTCTCTTTGAACAGTTGGTTCTCATTGCTGAAACTTTAGCACCTTGCCATTTATTATATAGTAAATAAATCAACAGAGACATGACATTTGAGATTTAAGGTGTCTTAGCACTTAGATACTAATTCGGGAGTCGTCGACCGGGTAAATTGATCATGGTGATTGGGCGCGCAGTCGATCTCTGTTGATGTGGGTGTTATGGGGGTCTATAATTTGACATAGTAACTACATAATTTACATTAGAATGGAGAATTTTTGTATGTTTATTATGTCTTTTATTATAATTTATTATATACTCATTGGAGTAAGCGTTGCGGCCCCTACCTTCTATTTATTAAATTTGATGTGTCATAATAGTTGGTAATATTAATTGTTATAGGTGTGGTACGTATGTCTAAGTTTGATCGTTAGGTTATTAAAAATTTCGTCTTTCTTAAATGTATTGATGTTTCACCTTTTGGTAAATGGGTATTTAATTGTGAATAAAATTTATATTTATATATAATAAGTAATGAACATTAAATATGCTACTTCAAAACTAGTAGCGTACCTTGTACAGTTCCTTATATTCTGGATATTTAATATAATATATATGTTTTGCACTAAAGTTAGATTAATGCCAGGAATAGGCCAAGCCTGATTTAATAATTAATGTTGAATTAGTGGGGATCTTATACGAGTACCTGATTTCTGTGTAATGAGTATTGAGTTCGATGAAACCCTCAACTTATTGGAAGATCACGGACAAAAGCACAAATTAAATTCCAATTATAAATCCTTATAAACCATACACTTAACACTAAACAACTGATCAAGATTAGTAACCTACCAAACATATGCCCACACTTTTACTATTTCTAGCACAATCAAATACTTACACAGTCTGAATCTCTTGATCTTTGACTCTCGCTGATTCACCTATTATCATCTGCCTATTCCTGGAACTACTTGAACAAAAATACATTTATAAAAATATCCAGAATAATAGGATAAACTGTACATGGCTACGCTACGTTGGCGATAATATTTTGTTCATTTATCATAATAACTTATAAATCACTATATACATGATAAATATTCCATATTCATATCAATAATTAAGTTACCACACTATCAAATTTCACATATAAGAATATTCCAATAATAAAACTATCCCCTTTCTAGACATGGTAATTAATTGGAAAAACCCCACCAACATTATTTTCTCCGTTTATAAAAACCAACTCATAGTCCCTAAAAACATTCGTTGGTATTCTAAGACATAATTACACATAAAAAAATGGCGCCTATATATGTAACGTAATACTGCGTGCTTTAATACTTAATCTGCATAAGCGATTCTAACCATTACTAAAACAGAATAACGTATTCAAAATATAACTATTATATAGCTAAATTAAATTTAACTACCCAAATAACATACTGCCACCTAAAGCATAAGAAAAGAGCAAAAAAATATTTTAGTAAGAAATAATAATAAGTTAGTAAACAAGCAACAATCAATTTAATAATTTACCACATATAACATTAACAGTAAAATACAGAATTAATTAATTATCAGCACATTGAGATATTTAGCAATATATGTAAAACTAAAAATGACATAACCCTTAAAGGCTAACTAAAACCCTAAATACAAGATCAAATCAATCAATAACAGCGAATTTACATCTAAATTATCATTGCCAAGAATCAAAAAATTTAATTACATAGTTTTTGTGATGAAACAATAGACATGAAAAGACGAATTTACCAACATCACTACAAATACGCACACACACAAACACAAATCTCACCATCATTAATTAGCATCAAATCTTAATAAACATTCAAATATACATGGATTGAAACCATGTAATAATTAAAAAGTAGATAAAAAACAATTAAAAACGAACCAAAATTCCGCTATAAAATTTTTATATGTAGATTCAATAATGCATATATAAGAAACACAACATAACATCAAACAGATAATTCCGAGGACTACACCATTAACATAATGACACTAAATTAATGAAGTCCTAAAATTTCATAGCAATGTTCATGTACGTGATATACTAACCATAAACTTGAGAATGGAGCTAAAATTTCCAGCAAATGAGACAACCGTCTATAAATAAAACTGAAGAAGAATAAAACATAATGATAATAACTTATTACCCTCATGACGTTTCCCTGAAGAGGTTCAACGATATTAGCCAAACGAAAGCTATAGGAGAAGTCATTAAGGGTAAAACACAAATTTTGTAACCTAAATTGGTGTATAATTTAATATGTTATTTAGTAAAATAATAAATTAAATTGTGTAGATAAATAAGTTGAAAAACACATAGGATAATTAAATTTATATATCCAGTATTATATAGTATATATATATATATATATATTATTATAATATATAGTATTATTATACATATATAATAATTTATATATAATATATATATTCATATATATTAATTATATATATTATAATATATATATATATATATATATATTAATTAATTTATAATATTATAAGATTAAATGTTAAGATTAAATGGTATCTAAATAGGGTGATGGATTTAGGATTAAAGCGGAAGTTGGAGACAGGGGGTTTGATGTTAATGTTCTACCTATGGTTATTCTATTATTGTAATTATGGATTGGGGTTGATGAAAGAATTCGTAGGTGGGGAATGCTAGGAAATATTGTGTTTAAGAATTGAATGGTAGAAAATGGAGATGAAGTGGAGTGTGCCCTATCCTATTATATGCGGATGGATTTGGTTTTTCGTTGTGGCGAATCTGAAGAGAGAGTTTGAGAGGATTTAGGTAGAGAGATGTGGCTAGAGGGTAGTAAACAGAAGGGTTTATAAAGTAAACGCTAGATTAGATTAAGGTTATGTGAGTTGTGATGTGAGGAAACAGCTCCTCATGTGTAGTGTTAATGTTTAGTGTGTGAGCAGCATGGAGCAAGTATGTCTGATTTAAATAATATTTAGGGTATGTGTGTGAAGAAGGAACGGATGATGCAGAGGTAGTAGGAAAGTTGTGATATAGGCAGGAAGGTTGCTGTTTGGCATATATTAAATTCGTCTGGTGAATGTTTAATGAGGACCTATAAGTCTTGAGTGCGCTGCGGTACTTAACATGAGGGTTAATGTGATTGCGTTATTACCTATATGTGTTAGTTGTAAGTGGTAGTGAGAACCTATGTCTGGACATTAATAAGAAAAAGTTATGAAGATCTATAGATAATAGGTTTCGAAACGTAGTTTCAGATTATGAACAATTATGTTAGGAGCATGTCTTAAGTTGTGAGTAAATATATATATATAGAAAAATGAGGAGATATCTTATTGAGAGAGAGTTGTGTAGGTTCCTTGAAGAAAGGTGTAAAATGAGTAGGAAATACATGAAAAGTATGTTTGAGATATTGTAGTTATGAGAAGTTCGCAACTATAATTTTGCTAAGGCTACTTACCAAGTTACTAAAATTGAAATGCAGGATGGTAAAATTGAATGGAAATCAAGTCGGTGTTGGTGACATGTCGGTGCATTGTATCTAACTAATAATCGCTGGTGAGTGTGGCTTGGGAACCCGGCGTATTTCCGAGTGGTTCATGTGGTTAGATGCGAAGAGGTGGATCGTGTCGGTGAAACGAATGTCTGAAGGAGAGAAATGTGAAGTTTGGCAATGTAGGCGAAGATAAAGGGCATGATAGAAGCACACTGGTCGGTTTTGTATGAGGGCATGGGTTGTGGCCCACCTGGCCAGGGATGAACCTTACTCATTGACTTTTTACCATAGTGAGGGCCCGTCCGGTCCATGATCTCTAGGGTGGAGTTTTCATCTAATATGGTAACAGAGGGGGCGGTAGCGGCATTGCTTTCTTTTCGACATTTGATATGTTCTCCTACACTGCTGGTTTACTTCTTCCGATGCCTGTAGCGCACCTTACTCCCAGTCTCGGGAAGAATAAGGGTAAGAAAGGAAAGAAAGAAAGAATATATTATATATATATATATATAATAGTATAAATATACATTAGTATTTGGCTCCTATATATATACTACGTTATATATCTTACATAGTGCTGAATAGTGGAGTAGTATAACCGCTAGAATACTAATAGTCTCTTTACTTGGGTAACAGTTAAAGATATTATAAGAATATTTATGCATCGGTTTTACTATCTGATAGACTATCAATAATAGTTACGTTTAAGAACAAAGAACACTTATTTTAGAAAGGTGTGTGGTGTGTGGTGTGAGGTGTGTGGTTGTGTGAATGACAAAATACTGATTCGCATCACAAGCCGCTTCGAAATTATAATTCAAGATATATCAAGCGCCACCACACAAGACTTCCCATAGTCCCTAAGGTCAGAAGACCATAAATCAGTAAGTTAGGAAAGTTAGAAATTGAGTTATAGAGAGTTTCAAAGATCTTAAACAGAATACATGTTATAGCTATAGGACAATAGTTAGAATTATCAGAACGGCTACCATTTTTCGGGATCGGATAAACATACACGCGCTCTCAGCACTGAGGAAAAGTATTACTATTTAAGCCTTTAAGAGTAGAGTTGAACGAGGGCAAGCACTAGTTCAGAAGAACGCTCCTTCAAAAATACGAGAGGAATGCCATCAGAGCTATTAGCCTTCCTGATGTTCATAGAACTCAGGATCCCATGCACACGACCATGGGTAATGAGAGGTAGAAACATGGAGCAACTGATAGAAGACGGAGTAGGGGGAGGGGTGCCGAAATCGTAAAGGTGGAATTAAATCCTTTTCAGAAAGAGTGTTAGAAATAGAACCATCTGAAGGAATAACAGGGGTAAAAGCAGGTTTAAAGAAGTTATTAAAAACGTTTTTGGCAAGAGGCCAGAAATTTTTATTAGTAGAAGAACCAAAAAGGTCGACGCATTTCGTTTTAGCTTAACCTGTCAAATAATATCCCGGAAACGATTCCGGGTAGAATGAAAATTTAAAAGCGGGATAAGAGAACGAGAGTTTTTTCACGCCCGATACGCATTGTCTCGCTCCTGAACAGCAAGAGAACAAGTGCCATCGAACCATGGATTTTAGGGAGAAAATGATATAGTTGAAGATGGAATGAACTTGCTCATCCCTTCGATGATCACGACCAATACCTTTTCAGCAGACACCAAGGCGTCCTCCGAGCGAAATCAGGATTCATTGCAACGGTAGTTAACAAAGAAGCGACGCAATGCTCCCCAATTAGCCCGATTAAAATGTTAGAAAGTTCGTTTAGGGCAGGGTGGAGCTGCTGGAGATAAAGTGTTATACTAAGAGCTATAAGATTGTGGCCAGAGTTACTGGTCAATAAGAGGGAAAACGAAGTAATAATAAAGAAAAAGAGTAGGGTGAAGCCTAATAAGTCAAGCATTTTTAAGAATAGGTTAGGGAGATCCGGAAAATGCGTTGGTGCCCTAATCAACTGTTGCAGATCGTTGAGAATACTGAATGTTTCGGCTTCCTTCTCACCTGTATCAGTACGAGAGGAACCAAACCACTCAATGTGGTGTACGTTGATTTCTCCTAAATAGAGGACCTCAGCATTTGAATCTGAAGTGACAGTCTCGTGAGAAGTTGTAAGATATTCAAGAAGAGCTGGAAAATCTGCTCCACGGGGAGAACAGTATCAGAAACTCAAGACAATGGTAGTAGGAGGAAAACAGATTTTAAGCCAAAGAACGTCGATATTAAGAGATTCAAGATTTTCGAGACTTGTTACAGGAGTGTTTATGTTTATATAGGCGTAGACCCTACCATTGAGTCGGAAATTGAAAAATGTTATAGTTGGAGATATTTAGGCTATTAGAGAAGGAATCCCTGGCTAGCTGGGTCTCAGACAGAAGTAAAATGTAAGGAAGAGAGGAAATTAGCACGTAAGCCGCGGACATTGGCAAAGTCAATAGTAAACCCACCTCTAGCGCCACCCTCCCCGCGCCTGACAGAGCCTCGAATTTAAATAACCGGCAACATGACACAATTCACACTCGGGTACAACAATAATAATAATAAAAAAAGTCGTTGTTCACAACGATAAAAATTTAAATCCAAGATTTGGTAATTATTTACTTTAGGTCGGTGAAGTGGCATTTAGTTGTTATTCACACTATGAGCTTGAAATGTATTTATGCTATTGAAACACAAAATAGAGTGCGAGAGAAGCAAATTCACTGATTTAAAAGGCTGTTTTAATAAAGTATTAAAAATCAATTTCAAACTACACGAAACTGGGCGTTCATCCGGAAATTTGCAGGTTTGGTGGAAAGTGGTAGAAAAGATATCGAAAAATATATCTATGCTAATATCGATACGTTTGAAAGATACTAAATGTACAATGTAGCGACGCCAAATGCAAGTATGTAATTTTTTCGCATAATTTTCGTATACATATAAAATTCAAATGTGATAATATCCCATGGCAAATTTTCAGTTTATATATATATAATATATATATTATATATATATTATATATATATATTATATATATATATATATTATATATATTATATATATATATATATTAATTATATATATGTAAACATTTCATTATTAGCAATAAAAAGTACTTGGGCATAAAACGTACTAAAATATTGCTAGAGATGCTCGTTCCAGCAAATTTATAATTAACGTATTGAAATAAAATTTTTTAAAAATATGTTTTTATATATATATATTATATATATTATTATATATATATATATAATATATTATATATATTATATATATATATATATATATATATTATAATATATATATATATATATACTATATATATACTATATAATTTATATTATAATAGTAATATATATATATATATATATATATATATATATATATATTAATATATTATATATATATATATATATATATATATATATATATATATAGATAAGCAGCAAAAAAAGTACTTGAACATAAAACGTACTAAAATGTTGCTAGAGATGCATAACTCGTTCCAACAATTTTAATTAACGTCTGAAGAAAATTATTTTAAAAATATGTTCTTTTATATATATAATATATATATATATATATACTATTTATATATAGTATTATATATATATATATATATATATATTATATATATTATATATATATAGATATTATAATATATATATATATTTGTGTGTGTGTGGAGTGTGATATTTTAACAGCACGTGATTTTGTAGATATATAGAGAAACCATTTAACTCACATATCATATACACATACTTGACTTAAGTGTAGGAATATAACCACACATAGCGGATATTACTAGGACAACCATCATATACTACGTGCTCACTCCATTGTGGGGAGAAAGATACTTGGCACATCGTTGATGTCTCGCGGTGTTTGTAGAAGCGAACTTAAGGGACGGGTAGTTGGGGTTGGCATGCCTACTACGCACCTTATCTCTCGATAGGATGCTGATGCATGCCTCGGGAATGGTCGTGATCGTGTAAACGGCTTCTAATTTTCGGCGAATTGTATGAATCGTATGGGTAACATGGAATGTCAGAGGAATAAATGTTGAGAGAAGAGGAGAGAGTGAATGGATTGTATTAGAAATTGGAATTTGGATTTGCTCGTGTGACTGAACAAAGTGAAAGGCAAACGGTGAAATGAGTGGTGTGGTGAGATGTGTGTGTGCTGGTGTGAAAAGGAATAAGAGGGGGAATGAGAAGGAGTTGCAATTCTGTGGAGTGACCTGTGGTAGTAGAGAGCTATGGTAGATTTGTGTGTGTGAGTCGTAGAATTCTAATGGTTAAATTTTAAGTTTGAAAAGGTAAGGTATGTGTGATTGTGACTTATGGTCGACTGTTGGAAATGTAGAAGAGAGTAGATTTTTGGGATAATCTGATGATGTTTGATGGGGTGAGTAGGAGCTTCAGATAATGTGTTGGGGAACTTGAATGGTTGGATCGGTGATCGAAAAAGGGATGGATAACAGGTGGTTTTGGGGTGTCGGGAAGAAATGAGAATGGTAAGGGAAGGTGATTGATTTTCTGTGAGGAGAAGAGGTATGTGTGTAAAGCATATTTTAATCACAAGAGTATTCCATAAGTATACTAGAGTTGTGTAGGTAGAGATGTAATCGAAGTGAAAAGTATGATTTGATTTTGTGTTGGTGAAGAGGAGATGTTTGAAATATGTGTTGGGATGTTAAATCAGTAAGGGGTTTAGGAATGGGATTTCGGATCATTATGTTGTTTTGTAGAAATTAAGTTATTTGTTTTGGGCTGATGGAAGAGGAAAGTGATACGGAGGAAAGTGGGTTAAATTAAGAGTGAGAAGTTAGTGAACAAGGTAATAAGGATAAGTATATAAGAGCGCCTTGCAAGTAAATCAACTGAATGTGAACAAGTTGAAACTGAACAAAATCTGGGAGCGATAATGAAGGAAGCAATTGTTAGCGTGCAAAGAAGTATGTGGATGTGTGCTAAAGTAGAAGTAAGAATGTTAACAGTAGTGGGGAATGAAGAGGTGATGCAACGCAGTTAAAAGTAAAAAAGAAGCGTGGTTGAATGTACTAAAAGCAAATGATGAAGTTTCAAAAGAAAGATGCATGAATTATATAAGGAAGAAAGAAATAATAAAGGTGTATAGTAGGAGAAAAGAAGAGGTACATGAACAGTTTTGGAGGAGGATAAATGGGGACCTGTACAAGGGAATAGCAAGCTCTTCTGGAAGAAAGCGCGACAGGTTAAGAATGAGAAATAAGGGGAACCTGCTCAGATAATGAATAGGGATGGTGCTTTTGTAACTGATGAAATGGATGTGAGGGGAGTGTGGAAAGAACACTTCGAAAAAAATCTGTATAATATTGGCAGTAATTGAAGAGGTGTGTGTTATATAGTGTGTTGCAAGTGTGCAGTCAATAGGTGTTTCGAGAAAGGAATAGGTATTTTGGGGATAGTTTATTAGCAAAGGAGGAGGTTAATGGGTAGAGTGAGAAAGTTGAAGAATGGTAATCTTGCAGGTATCGATGAAATTACTGGTGAAATGATAAAAAATAGAGGCGAGATTGGTGAATGATTGATCTGAAGTTGTGTAATAAAGGTTTATGGAGGTATAGTTCGAGGGATTTGGAGGCCACTGCACGGGACAGAGGCGAGTAATAAGTAACCCGTTCTAAGTAAGGATATTAGATGTTAGGTGTGCACAGAAATTTGAGACATATGTGTGTAGGGAAGCGGACGATAGATATATATCGTTTCGGTGTGTGAGAGAGAGTTACGATGATGAGATAGAAGGATGTGAACGACAGTGCATTTAGCGCTGGATCAGAGGTTTGATCATGAAGATTTTATTGACTTATTGATTGAATACTGAGATGAAGGAATGTATATCTTGTATTTGTGAGTTTTATGTTTATGAGGCCGCAGCGTATGGAGGTCTATGAGTCGAGTCTATGCCGTTAAGTTAGCTCGCTCTGGCTCGGTATGGGGGGGGGGGGAGACCGGGGCGGTGTGGGCGGGGGGGGGGCTTCTGAATGGAATCAAAATATGTATGACGATAGTGAAGGCGTGTGTAAGAATAATGGTGTAACGGTGATTGGTTTATATTAATGGGGAGTGAAGGCGGGTTTTGTTGTATGTCTTTGGTTATTCATTTGTTAAATGAGATGAGGTATGAAGAATTAGAGATTAAGGGTGGGCAGGAAATGTGTTAGAATGATGGAAGAAATGGGATGAGTGGAGGGTGCCCTACTATTATATGCGAATGATTTGGTTTTTTGTGGCGTGTGGCGAATCTTGAAGAGAGTTTGATTGAGAGGAATGGTAGAGAGATTTGTCAGGGGTGTGTAAATGAAGGGTTTGAAAGTAAACGGGGATAAGAGTAAGGTTATGGTTGTGAGTTATAACAGTCCTCAGTGTGAGTTATGTTTAGATGGTGAGCAGCTGGAACAAGTGTCTAGTTTAAATATTTAGGTATATGTTCGATGAGAAGGGAACAGATCATGAGAGTGTAGTAGGAAAGTTGTGAATGGTTAGAAGGTGGCTGGTGCAATTCAATCGTTGGTGAATGTAAAGTTACTAAGTCTTGACTGCGCTAGAGTCTTGCTGAGGGTGTTGTTAACATTGTTATTGCATACGTAGTGAGACTATGTCCTGGAATAAGAGGTATATCGATCTAAAGTTCAATGTGTTCAGATGGTACAATCTTAGGGCGTGCTAGGTGTGAGTAGAATTGATAAATGAGGATGAACGTATTAGAGAGTTGTGTGTGTGAAGAAAGGGTAACGAGAGAATAAATGAAAGTATGTTGAGATGGTATTTTTGGTGCATGTGGACACGCGATAGAAGGTAGAAGTCAGATATGACCAACGTTAATTGAGCGAGCGTTGTGGAGATGTGCGAAGTGATAGTGTGGAGCGACGCTGGAGATGAAGGGAGGATCAATATATGATAGCGCACTTAGTCGCTAATTCACATGTATGGAAGTATATAATACACTAAGGCAGTAAGAGCGCTGATTGATGATTGCAGACTATAACCAACTGGTAGCTTTTTTGACTCTAAACGTTTTTTGTGTGGTTATTATTGTGTCGTGTGCAGCTGTACGTGTGAATTTAGTTTTTTGTCAACGTCAGGTGTGTGTTTAGACATTATTGAACTCTCCTTTCATCTATGTTATATCGAAATGAGGTTATATATATAAGTAACATGAGCTAGTAAAAAAGTCATAATAATGATTTTTTTTGATTTTTTTGGAGTTTTGTGGATCAGCACAGATATGTGTGTCCAAACATTTTTTTTTGTTTGGAAAATTAAAAATTGGATACATTTTTTTCTTCAGGCGAAGTGGTGAAATTTTAGGCATATGTAGTTCGGGAGAGGCACATTTTTTTACTTAGATTATTTTATGATATGCATTAGTTTTGGATTTGTTCTTGGAACAAATTTTCAAAAAATTTGGAAATTTTTTAAACTTTCTTTTGAGTATACAAAAAAAATTATTTAGTAAAAAAGGTGTATCTCGCCCACTATACAAGCCCTGAAAATTTTGATGTGATCGGATGTAGAAAAAAAAAATTCAATATTTCACTTTTTTTGAACGATTAAATTTTTTGAAAAGTGAAGGCCAAACCCTCTACACTCTTCGGGTGATCACCATTCAATTCACACCTTTCAAGGGGCGCATCCCCTGGGTTTTTCTCTCGGGAGGTGATGTGTTGCTTTAAGATACTCTTGGTTAATGAAACTGTTTATTCGTAAGTAAGGTACGTTTATGTTAAATATTACTATGACAGTGTGAAATTAGCACTGATTCTGTTAATATATATATATATATATATATATATATTATATATACTATAGTATATATATATATATATGATATATAATAGTTATATATTATATATATATATATATATTATTAATATATTATATTATATAAATATATAGTTACTTATCATACATGACGATGATGTGTTAGAAACGTGAGCCTAGGATTAAGTTTTTTTATTGAGTAATGTTTTAGGTTTACCGAATCTTTTGGCTAATGTCTTACGTTTATCATAGTTCCAATATGTTATACTCGGAAACGAGTTGACACTTTGATGAAGATAGTGTCAATTCATAGTTCAAGATGTTGGTATTTTTGGTGATAGATTGGTCACTTTGTAGGATTTTGTTAGATAATACGGGTTTACCTGTTGTTGAATATTGAGGGAAGTGGGAAATATCGAGTATTGTATGACTGTTAGCTACTTTTACTTTGAATAAGTAGGGGAATTTTCAGGATGTTAGCGGGTTATTCATACGCGATGTATGTTAGGTTTGCATTTGTACATTAATTCTTAGTTCAGGTTATGATATGCTAGCTTATTGTCTAAAACTTTGTTGCGTAAGCATATATTCGTAGGAAGTTATATAGAATTAGTTTTTCTATGTTTATCAATAATGATACTCTGAAATTGATTGAAACAATAATATTCAAAGAATAACTTAGGCCGGTATCGGCTGGGTAGGGAATGGCCTGGATGGGTGGTTTTGATTTAACTGATTTAACCTGATTATACTGAGAGCACTTTAAATCAGTACAACTATTAAAGACATATTATGAGTGATATTAATGTCTCGGTTCAAGCATATACTATTAAGTGGAGTATACTCTCAGAGAGATACAGTATATAGTGCTATTTTGATGTATATGTTTGGTTACAAACTTTGTTATGTTTGCATTATTCGTTGAGGGATTATGGATATAGATAGACGAGGTTAATGATGAATTTTTGTTAATATTACTATAAGTTGGTAAAAAATTTGTTACGTTAGCATTATATTGGTTGTCAGTATGATGATTGACAGGGTTTGCTAATTTTTTTGTTAAATATTACGATGGTAAAGTAAAAATTAACATTGATATGTTTAGAGATATGCTTTGAAAAAGTATGAATAGGATACGTTTTGTACGAAGTGTTTAGATATATTACTGTTGTTAAGTGAGACGGAGTGTGTGGTTAATCGTTAGTAGTTTAGTTCGTACGTATGGTGTGTTAGGTTTGTCGTTGTACATTATATTTTAGTTCAGGTTATGTTAGGTTAGCTTTATTAATGTAAAAACGTTGTTACGTAAGCATACTTTGTTGGTTAAGTATATAAAGAACTTATTTTTGTGTTTGTTTATCGAATGATACTCGACTTTAATCAATACAATAGATCAATAGATCGAAAGGTCATGGAGGGGAGGGGGGGGGAAAAGGGGTGTGATGGTTTGATTTACTGACTTACTGCTTTAAAATCAAGTAAACTAGCTATTACTTTACCATGAAATTTTTATTCAAAGATTATTTTTATGTTATGTTTTTGATAAAACTTTGTTATGTTTTAGATATAGTTCGTTGGTCTGTATGATAATTAGGCAGGTTATGATAATTTTTGTTAATATTACTGTGTAATGTAAATTAACGTTAATATGTTACTGAGATATGCTGGAAAAAGTATGGAATATGGTACGTTTTGTTTATGCAATTGTTAGTTAAATTCTGGTGTGAAGTGTGGAACTTTGTTAATGTTAACAGTTTAATTCCATGCGTAAGTTGTGTTTGGTTTTGGTTGTACATTAATTTCTTAGTTCATATGATGCTATGCTTATTAATGTGAAAAACATTGTTATGTTAAGCATATTTCGCTGGTTAGTATCTAAAGAACTCATTTTTGTGCTATGTTTATCGAAATGATATGAAATGCGACGTAATCATAGTGTTTAATGTAACAATTTAACATTGTTATGCTAGAGATATGTTGAAAAAGTGTGAATAAGACTAACGTTTTGTACGCTGTGCTAGGTACTTTGCTGTTGTTAAGTATGGAAAATTTTGTTAATGTTAGTAGTTTATTCGTGCGTAGGGTGTGTTAGGTATGCTGTTGTAACATTATATTCTTAGTTCTGGTATTGCTATGTTATCTTTATGTGAAAACATGTTTACGTTAGCTTATATTCTTTGTTTTAAGTAATATAAATAGAATTATTTTTTGTACCTATGTTTTATTCGAAATGATACTCGATATGTGGCCTGAATCAATAGATCATAGATAAGAGGGTCATGGACGGGAGGGACGGGTTGGGATGATTACTGATTTACTGCTTATAAATTCAATAAACTTTCACACTTTACTATGATATTTTATTCAAAGAACTTATTTTTTTGTTTATCCGCTGGATAAAACTTGTTATTTTTATGTTATTTGGATAACTTTGTTATATTGCAATTATTTGTTGGGATTATGATATTTTAGGTAGTTTATGATAATTTTGTTAAATAATTACTATGTTAATGTATAAAAACATTTTTTACGTCTTAGTGATTTGTGTGCTGTAATGATAATAGACAGGTATATGATACATTTTATAATTAAATATTATGTCAATGTAGATTAACGTTAATATGTTGTGGATAATATGCTTTGAAAAAAGTTGTGAATATGTTACGGGTTTATTGCATGCAATGTTAGTTTTACTTTCAGGCATTAAGTGTGGCTTGTAATGTTAAAGTTTATTCGTGTGTAAGTTTGTGTTAGGTTTGTCGTTGTACTTATTTTCTTAGTCAGGGCATATGTTAGCTTTATTGATAAGGAATTTATACGTTAGAGTATATTACTTTGATAGTATTTGAAATTACCCCCCCCACAATGTTTTTTGGGTTTGATTAAAAAAATTTTAATTTGGTTAAATATTACCATGTTAATATAAAATTAACATTGTTTTGTTAGAGATTTTGTGTTCTTTTATGTTACGTTTTATATGCTATGTTAGTTACTTTACTGTTGTTAGTGTTGACTTTGTTTAATGTTAGTAGTTATAATTCGTGTTTAAGGTATGTTAAGTTTTGTCGTTGTACATTATATTCTTAGTTCAGGCTTTGAAATGTTAGCTTTATTGATGTGAGAACTTTGTTACGTTAGCATATATTCGTTGGTCAGTATGTAATTAGGTTAGGTTATGATAATTTTATGTTAAATGTTACTATGTTAATCTAAAATTAACATTGCTATGCTAAGGGATATGCTTGACAAAGTGTGATAGGGATACGTTTTTGTATGCTATGTGTTACTTACCATTGTTAAGTGTGGGACTTTTGTTAATGTTAACAGTTTATTCGTGTTTGGGTGTGTTAGGTTTGTTGCTGTACATTATATTCTTAGACCGGATGATTGTTATGTTAGCTTATTAATGTGCAAAACTTTGTTATCGTTAGCATATATTCGTTGATTAGTATATAAAGAACTTGTTTTTATGTTATGTTTATAGAAAATGATACTCTCGAATACCCGAAATGTGACTTGAATCAATAGATCAATAGATCGATAGATCATGGATGTGTGGGATGGTATGGTGGGTTAGGGTGGAATGGTTTGATTTCTGTTTAGCTGATTTGGGTATGGTAAAACATGACAATTTTACTAAAAAATATGACTTGAATCATAGATAAATAGATCAATTGTATAATGGGATAAGTGGAATGGAGTTTGATTACTGATTTATGGCTTTAGGGTATTAAACGTGCAATTTTTTTCGTGAAAAATATGATTGATCAATGAAGATCATAGATCAATTAGATAACGGAAAGGGGTGAGGCGGGTGTTTGTTTACTGATTTACTGCTTTAGTGTATGTAAAAACGTTAATATGTAACTTATAAACAAAAAGAATAAGAAATTTTATTTATTTATTTATTTTACTTATTATTTTTTATTTTTTCTTTCTGATGATTCTGAAACCTCATTTCGAAATCTACAGACCCGGTAACATATATAAGGACAAGAATATTTTGTTATACGAATGTTTATTAAGTCAGCATTCGCACGGTCCTGCTCCGGTCCGGTATTGACTCAGATCGCTGACTCAGACTCCTTCGCGACTCATTCCTTCTGCTGATATCCAAATTGATCCTTTCATCCACTTCAGTTATGCATTTCATTCATTTCTATGGGGGGACCCCCCTCTGGCCGACACACCTCACGATCTTATAACCATCACATTGTTCGGATCTACAGGTCTAACATATATAAAGATACAGATATTTGTATTATAATTACAAATATTTATACATCTTATCTTCGAGATAGCTTAGTATTTTCTTGATGATCGCTCGCGATTCACAAGGTGAGATCCATATTCTTTAGATAACGTGACTCATGATTAGTTTGATTTAAGCTAGAGCTAGGCAACTCAAAAGCACCGCCGGAGCAGCCGTGCGATGCAACTCCATGATTCGATTCGCAAGTCTTTTCTAGATCCGAATCCGAATCCACTCACCATTTAACTTCTACGAAATTTCGATTTTTAAGGGGAGCAGGGGTACGTAATATCGTTAACGACGAGATTACAGTCTCATCAGTTTGAACGACAAATTTTGCTTGATAAGATAACCTAACCTGTAGTAGTATAGTCACATAGGGGATGGTGCAGTGTGATGGCGGGGTCGGAGTCGAGTGCCGGAGTCGTGCGTTGTTAAAAGGATCGTTTTTGACTCAAATAACGAGGCCTTTCGGGTTAGTAATTTTCGTCGTAATACATAATAATAATAATAATATGATATAATTAATAATGATATAATAATTAATAATATAATAATAAATAATATAATAATAATAATAATATAGTAATATAATAATAAGTATAATATAATAATAATAATAATATAATAATAATACTTAATATAAGTACATAATAATATAATAAAATTTCGATGGGACAATCGACACCGTTCGATTGGCCCGATCTCGCGTTAGGCTTAAATCGAACGTTCGGAAGCTGCAACAACGGCGTAAGCGACATATTTTGCGTTCTCGGGGGGAGGTACACCCTATATACATCCTAGAGACTTGAACTGGCGGTAAGTAGCTAAATCAATAGCCCATATATAAAGTTTCATTACGATAGCTCTAATAGTTTTCGAGAAAAAGGGTGTCAGCGGTCAATCTGTGGCATAACTACTTATATATATATATATATATATATATATATATATATATATAATATATATATTAAGTATATATATATATATATAATATATTATATTATATATGAATATATATATATATAATATTATATATATATATATATATGTGTGTGTGTGTGTGTGTGTGTATATATATATAATCGGGCTATTTTTGGGGCTTTGCGTCGCTTCTTTGCTAACTATTCTTGGAATGAATCCTGTTTTGATTCTGAGGACGCTTCGGCCACTGCTGGGATGAGCAGGTTCATTCCATCTTTAGCTAAATCCTTTTCTCCCCATAATCCACGTTTCGATGGAGTCTGTTCTCGTGCCATTCAGGAGAGAGACATCACGCATCTGGCATGGATAAACACTCGTTTTCCTATAACTCTTACTAATTTTCCTCCCTAGGAATCGTTGCAGGGATATTATTCGACAGGCTAAGCGCATTTTCACTAAAAGAAAGTGTGCCAACCTCCTTGGTTCTCCTACTAATAAAAATTTCTCCAGCAACTTTTGTTGTTATTCGCTCTGACCGATCTGTAACTAACTCTCCTTTTGAAAAGGCTAATCTCTTCGGCCTCCTTTTTTCACCTAATTCTGCCCTCGACGATTCTGGTATCCCTCCTCCTATTCCTTCTCCTCTCAGGCATCCTATGTCCCTGCCTGCGATTACATATGATCAGGTGTTTGAGATCCTGAAATCTATGAACGTCAAGAAGGTTGGTGGTCCGGATGGCATTCCTCCCCGTGTTCTGAGGGAGTGCGCAACTGAGATGGCGCCTGTACCTGCTCAACTCTACTGTCTATGCCTTAAAACTAATATTTTTCCTCAAATCTGGAACCACGCATACGTTCAGCCGACCCCGAAAAAAGGTAGCCACTCTGATCCTTCAAACTATCGTCTTATAGATCTCACCTGTATTATGTCTAAAATCTTTGAAACTCTCCTTGACTCTCATCTGGAGTCTCATTCCCTTCTTTCAGATATCAATACGACTTCACCCACGTATGCACCTTTTGGTATTCTTTTTTTCCCTCCTTATATAATTCCAAACATCTTTCTTTTGAAACCTTATCATTGGCTTTTAGTACATTCAACCATGCTTCTTTTTTACTTTTAAGCGCTTGCATCACCTCTTCATTCCACCACCTTCAAGTTAGACATTTATATTCCTATTTAGCAATCCACATCTTCTTTTGCACGCTACCAACCGCTTCCTTCATTTGCTTCCAGATTTGTTGCTTCAATTTGTTCACATTCAACTGATTTACATGCGAGCTTTCTTATTATATATATATTATATATATATATATATATATATATATTATATATATATATATATATATATATTTTATTTATTAATATATATATTATATTTATATATATATATAGTATGTGATGTGTAAATGGTGTGTAATACGAAGGACATGCTAAGTAGAAATTTGCTTTGTTTAAAGTCATTTCCCCCTTATATGTTTAATAATCCTCCTTTCATTAGCGTGTCGTCCGTAGTTGCCCGTTTTCAACTATTATATATTATAATATATATATTATATATATATATATATATATTATATATATAATATATATATATATATAATTATAATTATTATATAATTGTGTGTATTATTTTATTGGGAGAACAAAATCAAATTCATTTGTAGACGCTCACTTTATAAATAGAAATTGGTTTCTTGTTTCTCTGATTTTATTATTATTTTTATTATTTATTATATTATTATTAATTATTATTTTAATTAATTATTATTATTATTATTATTATTAATTATTATTATTATTAGTGTATATACAGTTTACACTGAAATCGTAGTAGGTATATATATATATATATATATATATATATTATATTATAATATATATATATAATGATATTATATATATATATTATTATATTAATTTAATTATATATTATATAATATATATTATAAGTATATATATATATAATTATATTTTATATATATACTATATATATATATATTATTGTATATATAATATATATTATATTATATATATATATATATATATATATATATATATTATTAATATATATATATAATATATCTATATATTATTATATATATATATATAATATATATATATACTGTTATATTTTTAAATCATAACACAAGAAAAATGTTTTTTCTGATTTTTCTTTTGTTTTTTTATTCGTTTTTTTATGTAGATTCCAAATGTTTTAGTTTTTTTCTGGCATCGACTGTTTTTGTGTTACGACGGCAGAAAGTATTTATTGGCATCTCATTTTTTATTGGTGGTTTCGTACAGAAAAAAAAATTTTTGTTTTGTTTCTTTTGATTTTTTATTGTTTTTTTATTCAGTTTTTATGTAGATTTAAATATGTTTTTAGTTTTTCTAATAGCATTCGACGCGTTTTGTTGTTACGACGGCAGGAAGTATTTATTGGCATCCCATTTTTGTATGGTGGTTACCGTAGACTATCAACTTGGGGGGCCTTTTCTTTTGATTTTTTTTTTTATTGTTTTTTATCCATTTTTAACGCAGATTTATTTCAATATGTTTTTAGTTTTTCTCTAATATTTTACCATTTTTGTGATAGAGGCGAAAGTATTTGATTGGAATTCATTTGTATGGTGGTTACGTTACAAAAAAAAATAAATTAAATAAATGTTTTTCTTGATTTTTTTTTTGTTTTTTATTCAGTTTTTTATTCAGATTCCAAATATGTTTTTTAGTTTTTTTCTCTAGTATTTAACCATTTTTTGTGTTACGACGGCGGGAAGTATTTATTGGCATCTCATTTTGTAAGGTGTTACGTACAAAAAAAAATTTTTTCAATGTTTATTTTCGTTTACTTTCATAAAATTTTTTGTTAAGTGTTTTATGCAGATCGATTCAAATATGTTTTTGTTTTTCCCTAGCATCACGTTTTTGTGTTCGATGGAGGAAGTATTTCTAGACCACAATACAAATGAGAACATGCAATGATTAACTTTCTGCGTGTGACAAAAGTTGTATCATCTAGAGAAAAACTAAACATATATGGAACCCTCACATATTTCTTGAGTGGAGACACGATTAACCATCGGAAGAAAGAAAAAAATTTTTTTTTTTGTAACTGTAACAACCATACAAAATGAGATGCCAATAATTACTTCTGCCGTATAACACAAAACGGTCCCGATGCAGAGAAACTAAAAATATATTTTGGAATTGCATAAAAAATTGAATAAAAAACAATAAAAATAAAGAAACAAAAAATATCTTTTTTGTTTAATTGGTGTAATCTATGTTAATTAATATTTATATATATTTATTATATATATATATATTTATATATATATATTATTATATATATATATATTATATATATATATTATATCTATATATATATATATAATATATATATATATATAATATTATATAAACACCTATATATATTATATATATAATTATATTTATTAAAATATTGAAAAGATATAAATAGATTTTATTTTTGGCCGAAGAGGAAGCTTCAGTTTCTCAATACGGTTTGTTTTTTCTCTTCTATTTCATTGGAACTATTAATTTAATTTAATTTCTTTCTCTTCAGCAGGGTCAAATACGCCCCCGTCATGTTTATATTATTATTTAACTTTGATTTCGGTGAAATTTGTATATATGTTTTGACTTTCTAATTGTGCTAGCTTGTAATTGGATAGTTAGGTAATTGAGAATACTATCGTTCAATAAAAACTCTTTGCAACATTTTTGCGCAACCTTTATTCCCATTTTGTTCTGAGGTCTAGGATGTGTTGTTCTTTGTTGCAATTCTGCAGTGTAATTATGCTTATTGCAAGTGTTGTTGATTGTATGTTATATCGTTGTTACAAGCAAGCTTATATAATATGTTTTTCAGTGTAAATTTATTTATTAATTCACTTTGGTGTTTTAAGCAATTTTGGTTTCTTAATATTTAAATGTTACCTGTTGTGGTTGTGGTTAATAAATCCCAGTGTTATCGGATGACATTTGACTTGGGGGCCTGGCCAGGATTGTCATATAGTTGGATAGTGTAAGTAGACAATATTCATTTTAGCCTGAAACATACACACACACACACAACACATATATATATATATATATTATATATATTATATATATATATTATATATATAGTTTATATATATATATTTATAGTAATAATATATATATGGTGAAGTTGGCAGGAACGCACCAAACCTCAGGAGAGTATTGTACACATTATGAGGATATATATATATATATATATATATATATAGTATATATATAATATATTATTATATATTATATAGTTATATATATATAATTATTTATATATATATATATATAATTATTATATAGTAATAATATATATATATAGTATACTATATATATATATATATTATAGTATAGTATATATATATATATTATATATATAATATATATATATATAGTATATATTATTATATATATTTAATATATATATATTATATATAATATATATATATATAAGTTATATACTATATATATTATATAATATTATATTAATTTATATATATATATTATATATATATTATATATTATATATTATATATATATTATAATATATTATATATATATTTATATAGAGGGACTCTACCTCGGCTTGCTCGGGTTAGCCGAATTATCATTATAGAAACTATGATTTTTTAATTTCATAAAGCTTAGATAAATTCTCGTATTTGTTAGCGAAAATTGGGAAAGAAAATATGAAAGGAAAATGTTCCGAACAATATAACAGTATTATTTAAAATATAAACAAAAATGTAAAAAATAAATAAATTAAATAATGCTATTTTAATAATTTCATAAAAATATCAGAGTTAAAAATTTTAAGACAGTGTACATATACACATTCGCGAATTTAATTTTTTTTCAAGTTGTTTTTCTAATAAAACACGTCGTTTTATTTTAAAAAAAAAAAAACATAAAATAACATTTATTTGTTCTTAATTTCAGAATACAACAATTAATATAAATTCTAATACTATTCGATAAAAAAAAAACTTGATCTTTGTTAATCATAAGAATTTATTTTTTATAAAAAACTTTTTAATTACGTGATAGTGATAATATAATATTAAAATATTTGGTGTTTTTATATATATATAATATATATATTATATATTATATATATATATATATTATATATATATTATATATTATATATATATATATTATATA
>JABUQX010069272.1:0-26015 GCA_015478945.1 Trachelipus rathkii
ATTATGTAAAACATAATCCATTAATTTAGGGCAAATGCTGAGGGGGCGTGGCTAACGGCGTGTCCAAAGTTTAACGAGTAGGGCAAATACGCCCTCTAGTAGTTCTAAAAAGCATGTAGCCGGTTTTGTTGTGGCTCTCTTCCTCAATTCATTGGGTGTTTGTAACCATCTATTGAGGTCGACTTCACCAGAGTAAAACAGTCAAACATGTTTAAACCCTCCCTAGAGAGCTCAATGAAATATCGTGAAATGCTGGCAAACCGGAAAATCTCGTCAAAATAGTTTGAATTTAGAGCCTATAGTCGACACACCACTGGGCACCGTAATCACCGGCTCTTTTTTGGAAATGATCAGTAGGCGGTGCAGAAGTGTATCGCATTGAAACGGGTCTTATAATCCCTTGTGAAAAGAATCTTTTCTCTAAACCGGCACTCTTCTATGTGTTTTAAGTACCTGTGGGGGAGGCGGTATTGTGGTCGGTATAATACCTTGGGCGCATCTTCCTTGAGTGTTACTTTAAATTTCATTAGCGGACAGATCGGTACTTCATCATCTTCTAATGCTATGATGTCTTTGTAGGACATGAGAAGGTCCAATAACGATTCCAGTTGATTTGGATCCGTCAAAGATGCACATTCGTCTTCTTCATTTTTGAAAGACTCTTGAACGATTTCTTTATAAGTTTTTCGCAGTTGCGCTGCAGAAAGGCCTCTAGACGATGAGGCTAAATTTACATGTGAAGTTTCAAAGGGGGTATCAAGGGTAAAAAGAGGATTTGCAGTTGTCAAAAATGGAGTTTGTTTGCAAAGTGTGATGTGCGGCGGACATATTTATAATATCCAAAAGGACCTGGCCCTGTGTAACAGAGCTCATAACACTACCAATAAATATACAATTATGGAGGAATGACTTTTCAGAGGCCAAGACGAGGTGGTCTGGGGGAGGGGTTTGTGCTAAAGAAAAAGCATTCACAGATAGCGTGGTCTTTGAATAAGGATCAAGAGTGACATTTTCAATAATGCTTAATTTGTATATAGTATCTGTGTCTATCATAATATCATTTGTAAAGGTTGTGTCTTTAGGGTAGAGAGGCAAGGAAGAGTTGTGATTTACCTGAGGTTTAGGAAGGTTTTGACGTTGTGGGTATATAGGAATTAGAGGCATAGAGATGTAAGCCGTGTCAGACATAACAGAGATAGTGTTTTTGTGCACTTCAAATCTAATATTTTGTTGAGTTAAAAAATTAGTTCCTAAAAGTAAATCGGCTTTGAAGCCACAAAGAGAGTCGTCAATGACAATGAAATTTACTGGTACAGTTATGTGTTTAATGTGAATATTCAAAATGGCCGTACCTATTTGATTGAATATGTCCCCGGTAATTGACTTCAAAACAATTGGAGTTTTTGTTAAGGGGATGTTAATGGCATATTTGCTTTCTAATTCTGAGATGAGGGAATGTCTAATGAGCGAGGAGTTAGATCCGCTGTCGACTAAAAAGCGTTTATTGTGTAAGGTATAAGAGTCAAAAGATATATCAGTATCTAGAAAATAAGCGGGTCCTATGAGAGAATGATATGTTGCTTTTTCATCTTTGATTATGTTTGTATTGTTTGCAAATGATGAAGACAAAGTTAGCTCCGGTGGGATAGTGCTTTGAGAACTACTGTGTTTAGTGCTTGAAGTTGGAAAAGAAGATGATTTGGTTTGAGATAAAGTGATATCAGAGTCTACTATAGGTGTGGTTTGAGTAGAAAGATTTGAAAAATCAGGTGTTGAGAAAGAAGTTTGTTGATGAGATTTAAAATTTATGTTCTGTGGGGGTGTGTGGATCGATTCTTTTTCCTCTAAATGTGAATTAATAATGGATGGTTTTGAGTTTGAAAATGGAACTGTGTCATTAGTGAAAGAGGAGGAATAAGTTGCTACTTGAGGAGGAGAAAGAGAGCTCATATTATGATCAGAAGTGAAAATTTCAACTTGAGAAGAACTAAATGGAGGGTGAGGCTCTAAATATTTATCAAATGATTCGTCAGTGGGTAATATATATTGCTCAGAAACCTGAGTGTGAGAATCTAATAAAGAGTCTGAAAACATAGCCTCACTAAAATTTAAAACGGTATCCGAGGAGTCTTTTTGGGTGGAAGGGGGAGGGGGAGGTGGAGTGCACTGAGAGAGATTCTCGTCTGGAATAGTTTGGGCGGGCTTAGAAGGTAAAGAGAAATCTATATTAGACATTAATGGTGGGGAGAGATCATAGTTTTTCATCAACACAGCGAAAGAATTTGTGGAATCTTTAAATTGGAATGGAGATAAAATAACAGAAGTAGAGGAAGAGTTTTGAAACCTATGCTGAAAGGGTTTAAAATTTAGGCTCAATTTGCAATTTTCATTTACAATTAAATCCCTATCTAAAAGTAAATTTGGAGTAATATTATCTATTCTAGGGTGTGCTATGCTAGATATATTACTTTTGTCATGTGCTCTACTTAGTATTCTTTTCCGTCTGTAGGGGTTGAAAGTGCGCTTTCTGACCCCTATTTCACCATCCAAACTGTTTATTGATGTCCCATAACCAATATCATGCCTAAGAGTGCTATGTGAGATGCCTACAGCATCGCTGTTCTTAACCTTCGCATCCTCTGTGCATATTGTATCACATTTTTCCATCTCTCTATTTCCTTCCCCATGTTCCGTCTGCGTTGAAGCAAAATCAATATCGATGCATACACTTTCATTACTTTCCTCATTTTCCTTCCTATATGCGGCATTTTGTGCTAAACTGGAATCATCCAGACTTATGTCATATATATTACTACTACTTTCACTGTCCGCAATTGCGGTTGTAGCTTGAGAAGGGGTCCTATCCCACATCCTAGGATTACTAAAATGGGCAATAGGGTTAACCCTTGTGAGGTGTGAAAACTCAGAGTTGGATTTTCCATTTTCGTCATGTTCTACTTGAACTGTTTCTGTTCCCATAGGTATTACTACCTCATTAAAATTATTATTAATATTAAAAAGTATATTATTATTGCAATAAGATATATCATTAAAAAAATAAAATGGGTTATAAATGTTACTTCCATCTTTTGGCAATGGGCCAAAAGTAGGATCAAAAACCTGAACCTTAGTTAAGTGATGAGATGTTTGAGCAGGAGAACCCCTAGAAAAGAAAGCATTTTGATTAATAAAGTTATTGTTTACAAAACCTACAGATCCTACCGACATCTCATCTGGTACATCCTCTGGAACGGCTAAGGATACATCAACATCTGCAGGATACTCAGAGCTGAAAAAATAAGAAGAAGAAACATTTTGCATCCTATCTAGTATATTGTGTGCTTTTGTGCTAAGAGAGACAGCATTGGCGGGTTCGATTTGATCACACATATACTTCTGAACATTTAAATTGTGGTCTTTTTAAGTTTTTATTCTTTCTTTTAATCACATGCACTCTCCTTGAAGGTAACAGCACAAACCATCTTCAGGAGCGTTCAAGCTGTAAAAGAGAGCCGAGTTAGCGTTTTTGAAAACTAAGTTATAGTGCCTGAGGATCGGCTTTATTTAGATTTGTAACTGAAATATTCTGAGAGGTGTCGTCAGAGTGAGCATTTAGATGATAGTTTTCAAGCCATTTGTGTGAAATATTTTTAAAATCATCATTTTGAGCAGCGGTGCCCATGTTAAGTATATGAAATTTCCTCTCAGTTACATTATTATAGTTATTTAAATAATTTATATTTTGAACATTAAGTGACCTCCTTTCAACATTAGTAGAGTGTGTTTTAGCATTAATTTTACTTGGAACATTAAAATAATTAGTATCTAATCTGGTACGTGAAACATGGTTTTCAACATTCCCGTGAAATGATTTGCATGAGATAACATTTTTAAAACTTTCATAATTTCGCGGAGCATTTAAATAATAAGAGTTCATATTTGCATGAGAAGCATTTTCAAAGTTTACATTACATTTTGTATTATTTTTATTTATAAAGATATGCGACTGAAAATCATTTTGATCTACATTTTTAGGTGCATTCAGATTACAAAGAGATGTGGGGCACGTTACAACATTCAAATTTATATCTAAAATCTCTTTTGAACTTGATTTGAGTTTACAATCATATTTTGTTTTTTTGTATAAAAAGCCCTTTTTAATAAATGTAGTATGAAAATTAGGTGCATTTAATTGAACATTGGAACAAAAGTTATAATCTTTATCAAAGTTAGCGGTAGGCAAAACATTTAAAATTTTATTATGACTCAAATTTTGAGAATCATCTTTCATAATATTTTCAAAATATGCCTTGTGAGTGGTGGCGTTTTTGTGATCTATCACATTTAGAATTGCGTCGAAAGCTCCAAGAGTGGTGGAACTGATATTTTTACCATATTGATTGTAGTCATCCAATTTTTGCCTCTGGGAGAGGGATGATGAATCATTCTGATAGTTTTGAAGCGATTCGGATCGTTCTGGAGCGTCAGTATAATCATTTGGGGAGGAGTTTTGATGGAGAGAGATTGGTTTCTCGGTTATAAATTTCTTCATATTATGTTAGGAAAACGGTTTCCTCTGAGTGCGAAGTGGTAATATAATTTTTACTGTGCATTATGAGCAGGAATATTCGTGGTGAAAATTATATATTTGTGGGGATCATGTGCCTTTGTAGTGTGGCAGCGTTTTTATTGCTTATCATTTAATATATTGAGATTTGCGATAAAACTTTTATCATAAGATGAGTAATATATGCTCTTCCAATATGGCAAAATGTGAATAATTTTGTGTTGGCTTCAATTTTGATGATTAGTTATGTATATATTACAAAAAATTTGACCCCCAAATTTTACTTTATTTTTACTTTAAAGTAGTGGCTATTTTTATTTAAAAATATTCAAAAGGGGTGTATAAAATTTTACTTTAAAAAAATATACTATTTGAATTTAGGCTTTATAAATTGATAAACGTGAGATATTTGACTAACCTATATGTGCAATTTTTTCGAGTTTTCCAGACTGGCAATCGGAGGTGTATTTCTTGAGATTTCCAGTGCTTCGCGAAGTGTTGTACTTTCTAGGTCGCCACTCTCCCAAATTTTGTTTTCTGGGATATCAAGTAATGATGCCTTATGGTAGGGATGCAACGAACAACAATCTTTCCAATAGACTTTATTTTCTAACTACGACCTCGATTGCCAGCTGAAAAATATTCACCATAAGGGGCTCGAAATATGCACATGCTATAGGACTCACGAAATCAGAATAATAAAATCCGGCGAGGCAAATAGCTGGCTTGGAGAGCATGAAAGGGGGGGGGGGAAAGAGATGATACTCCCTTAAAGTGAGGCTAAAGCCTTACGTGCGCGAAATGATTTAAATTTCCGTTGCAGAATTTTCATGAATACAAACTTTAGAAAAGTTTTTAATTATCAGGAATATGTAAATAGAATTCATGAAAAATATAAGGATCGACGAACAAAACAAAGAAGAAGCACTAGGATTAGAAAAAAAATTGGGGCGAAATGGAAACTCGGGAAGTGTTATTCAGAAAGGAGAAGCAAGTAGGGGGGGATTGAAAGCTCGTACGACGCGGTCGACCAATAAGAAAATTATCAAGTGCGAGATGGGGGGGGGGAGAGAATGTTTTATTTATATGAATTTTTGGACGTCGGAAAGAAAATTATAATAGGCTAGGATAAAAAAATAGATTTTTATTCCTATTTTCTTTGTCGAATAAAAAATTCGCCAAATATATATATATATATATATATATTATATAATATATATATATAATATAATATATACGCTCCTATGCAGACTTACACCTTAAATCCCTCTCGACGCTCCACTGTTCGGGAGGGGAGCCATGTCTCTTTCCACTTTCTACTTTTTCAGTATTGTCGTCTTTCTCGTCACGTGATCTGAAAATTCCGTTTTCTTCGTTAGAACACCAACCGCCATTTCGCTTCAAGAAGTTTTTCAATTCTTCCGTATAAAAGCTGCCAAGCTCAGTGCATTATTCAAAAACAGTTTACAAAAACCTTTCACATTGGTTAACGAAGAACCCCTGATTTCTTTTATATCAATTTGTGCCTTTGTAGTCTTCGTACAACATATTTTTCTTTCGATTGTTTGCAAGGTACGTAATTGCTAGACCTAGTTCTTTTGTGTCACATTGAATCTCGCGTATCTAGATAATTCTATTTTGTGCTGTATGTTTATATTAATGAAAAATATTCCATATAAAAATGTCTTTATTATACATTATATTTATTTACAATTAAATAATCTTTTTATAAATTATTGGCTACTCTAAAAAACCTATGTTCGAAATTTTATATATTTTATGTAATAGTTTCCCTAAAAACAAAATGTCAAATATAACAGAAAACTGAATTTCAATGTATAACTATATTATCTATTTTTCACAATGTAATTATTATTAATTATTATTATTATTTATTATTATTATTATTATTATTATTATTATTATTATTATTATTGTATTTATTATTATTGTTGATTCTCTTCTATATATTAATTATGTATATTGTTTCAATAGATTATGACCTCTGACCAAAGTTCGTGTCATTACTCAGCCTTCTGTCGTTACGCACAACGTAACAATATATATATATATATAAAATCACATTTTCGCTTTATAGGATCCGAATTATCCAGTCAGCAGCAAGATAAAGCTGAATCCTGGTTGAAGCTATACAACCATGAATATTTCGCACCTTTCATAGCATTTGCTATTAAAGATAACAATTTTTTCCCATCCTCTATGTTCAATGAAACTTTATTAAAACATACCGTAAAAAATGGGGGATAATGGGCCAAAATTTGGGCTTTTTTTTGTGAAGTCATGAAAAATCAAAATTTCAATTTACATCCATATGTAAATGTTTTTTCTCAAATTTAAACCTTCCTTAATGTTATACCATGACGAAAATATTAAAAATTTTAACTTAAATATTTTTAGTAAATTTTTGAAAAATGCAAGTGGCCAAAAATTGAAATGGGGGAAAGTGAGTCACTATGCTGGGGGATAATAGGTCATTGAATATTATTTCTCTAATGATTGTACATTAGTATTTTTATTAATATATAAATTTAAAACAAGTATTAAAGGTGTTGTAAAATTAATTTGGGTAGGGAAAAACAAGTCTAACTTATATTTTATTATCATTTTTAAACAGATAGCTATTTGTAGAAAAGTATAAAATTTTATTTTCATAAATTTTTTATATATTGCTTTTAAAACACTTAATATTATTAAAAAAAAAAAAGAAGTTTTATTATTTTATACTAATTGAACAAATTATTTTACAAAAAATTATTTTTTTTCCATGCTAAGGAGTATTAGCTGTTCCGTGAGACACCTCTCCTCACAACTCAGAAAGACTGTACCTAAACCACTTCTTCCGGGGTTTTGAACTTCACCTCTTATCCTTCTTGAAAGGGTTTCATATGGCAGATTGTATCTTCTGGTGGTATCGCGGATACCTGCACCATCTTCAACATCTATAATAGCCTGTAAGATGTCTTCTTGGGTGTACATAAGTCACCTGACACCTACCTTCTTTTGGTACTGGTACTTTCTGGGCATCTGCAAAGTGGAAATAGGCTATGTTGTCAATTGATTATCAAATTATGGTGATTATCAAATTACGGTATATCAAAGACATTAAATACCCGTATAAAAGGGAAATATTATTAAAAACTATAAAAAAAAAAGGTTATTTATAGTTATAGATATAGTGACTCATTTTCCCCCATGAGCAGAACCATTTTACCCCATAAGTGAAACCCTTAAATATTTTACAAACTAACATATAAATGTAAAATTATTTAGATGAAAACTCTTACCTTTACACTGTTCTTTATTGTGTTAAATGGATTTTTTGAAAGATTCAGTATTCAAGATTCTGCAACTCTTAGAATTTTTTTTTAAAAATTTAACAAATTCTATTTCTGAAAAGGGGGAAATTTTTTTTTAGTTATAATTGTCATTTATTTAATTAAATAACTACGAAATAATTAATATAATTACTAAAAGTAATAGACACGGGACATTTGGAAACTCCTGATGGTTATATGATCATGATATATTAAATATTAGCAACTGACTAAATTTTAAATTCATCTTGAAAGGCGCACGAGTATACACTCTTGCTCCCTTCTAGAAATACGCAAAAGCTATTGACAGCGCGTTATCACATATATTCTCGTCTTTCTAAAAAAGGTTGATTGTATGTATTATTTAAATTGATAAATAAACGTACATTAATATATCACAATCTCTTGGCCAAAAGGATATCCCTTATGTATAATTTACTGCTATCAAAATTTTTTTATATATGACTGTCCACCAAGTTCTGACGCTCTATTCGCGAGAGGGTGTTGTCTAGACTATATATCTGTAGTCTAAGTAAAGAAATCAGTGCATTGGTGTAACAATTAATGGACATGCAAGCTGGTAATTTAAATTACAAATTAATTTTATCTTTAAGAATGTGAGAAGGTGAAATTCCATAAATTGAAATATGTAAATCACTATAAAATTAAATAATTGCTAGAGTATATTAGGAAAAAATTTTTATAAAGTGAAATTAAGGAAAAGGTATAAGGTTTCAATTTCAAATTAATCTTTAAAAAAAAAATCACATCTTTATATTTTTCATATAAATTTTTTTTTGAAGAGAAAACCCAAATTTGGGTTTTTTCAAGTTTTTTTTCAATGTGGGTTTTTCTGAAAAAAACTCATTGGGGACAATCCGATTGTCCCCAATCGTGCGAACCTGCTTCCTAGAAGCAAAATTCCTATTCCCTTGTAAGTCCCCATCAAATCCTCCTTACCAACTGTTCAATACTTTACCTCCTTGTTTTCATCCTATGTATGGCCACCTTTTAGTATTTTCTTTTTCCTCTTTATATAATGTCCAAGCATCTTCTTAAATCTGAGCACTTCATCATTTTGCAATGTGGTACATTCAACCACGCTTCTTTTTACCTTTAATAGGGTCCCGCTTCATCACCCTCTTCATATTCCACCATTCACTGTCTAAGCATTCTTACTTCCTCACTTTACAACATGCCACATAACTTCCTTTGCACTACTAACAATTGCCAGGGTCCTCATTTGCCCCCAATTTGTTCAGTATCAACTTGTTTCACATTCGCATTTCCTTAGGCTAAGAGATAGGTTGTAGTGTGCGGCCCAACCAATACCAACCCGTCCGCGATTAGTCCACTTTTCTACGACACGCAGGGACATACAATGTGGGCAATTCATTCTCCCCCACACACCCACACATAGAGATATGAGTAGTAGGGATGTTGTAAGGTTTTGTATATATATGGGAGAGTACACACAGATCTCATCGGAGAGTGTTGAAATTACCCTCCCATTTTTTTAATGGTGCACTTTTTCTTTTGCGTTCATATTCTTTACACACTCACTCCAGGAAACATATTACTGACCACCATTTTCCAATATCATATACACATACTTAAGTACACACCCCCCTTCTAGATAACACCTTACATACATCCCTACTACTAATATCCCTTTGGTGTGGCGGGAGAAAGAATTGCCCAACATCATATGTCCTGCGTGTCGTAGCAGGCGACTAAGGGACGGTGGTAGTTGGGTTGCTGCCCACTACCACCTATCTCTTGCTAGGAATGCGAATGCAAATGCAATAGAGAAGGTCGGGATCGCCGTAAACGGCCTTCTAATTTTCGAAGAAATTGTGAAGGAATCGTATGGGTACATGGAATGTCAGAGGAATATATGTTAGGAAGAAAAGAGGAGAGAGGTGATGGAATTGTATTTAGAAAGGGCAAATGTGATTTTGCTTCGCTCTGACTGATAGAAGTTAAAAGAAACGGAGAAAATGAAATGGTGTGGTGTGAAATGTGTGTGCTGGTGTGAAAGGAATGAGAGGAGGGAGAGAAGGAGTGCAATTTTGATGAGTGTATCTTGTGGTACAGACTATGGTAGACTTTGGGTGTGTGAGTCCTAGAATTCTAATATTTTAAATTTAAGTTTGAAAAGGTTAAAGTATGTGGTTGGTTGTTTGAACGTAATGGTCCATCTGAGGAAACATTGAAGAATAGCGATTTTTTTGGGATAATCTGAAATGAACTGTTTTGGGATGAGTGAGTAGGAGCCTTCAGATTGGTAGTGTTGGGGGACTGAATGGTTGGAAGGTGATCAAAAAAAAGGGATGGTATATACAGGTGGTTTTGGGGGTCTGGAGAAAATGAGAATGGTAGGAAGGTGATTTGATTTTTGTGAGAAAGGTGGTATGTGTGTAAGTAATACTTTCTTCGAGCACAGGAATATTCATAAGTATACTAGAGTTGGTTAGGTAGAGATGGTATCGAAGTGAATAAGTATATTGATTTTGTGTTGGTGAAGAAGGAGATGTTTGAAGTATGTGTTTGATTAAATCAGTGAGGTTTTAGGGAATGGGATTAATCTGTATCATTATGTTTGTCCTATGTAAAATAAGTTAGGTGGGGGCTTTGTGATGGAGAGGAAGGTGATACTGAAGGAAGTGGGTAAAATTAAGAGTGAGAAGTTAAGCGAACAAAAGGTATAAGGTTAATGTATGTAAGAGCGCTCTAGCAGTAAAGATCAGTTGAATGTTGAACAAGTTGAAACTGAACAAATCTGGGAGCAAATGAAGACGCAATTGTTAGCAGTGCAAAAGAACTATGTAGAAGTGCTAAGTAGGAAGTAAGAATGTTAAAACTGTAAGTGGTGGAAATGAAGAGGTGATGCAAGCGGTAAAAGTAAAAAGAAGCGTGATGAATGTACTAAAAGCAATTGATGAATTTCAAAAGAAAGATGCTTGGAAATGTAAAGAGGAAAAAAAAATACTAAAAAGTGCATACGTTAGGAGAAAAAGAAGAGGTAAATGAAAGTTTGGAAGGAGATGAATGGGGACTTACAAGGGAATAGGAAGCTCTTCTGGAAGAAAGCACGAAAGGTTTAAGCAATGAGAATTAGGGGAACCGCTAGATATAATGAATAGGGATGGTGTTTTTTGTAACTGATGAAATGGATGTTGAGGGGAGTGGAAAGACACTTCGAAAATCTGCCATAATATTGGGCATTAATGAAGAGGTGATATTGAATGTATGTGGGTTTGATGGTGCAAGAGGAAAGCTATTTTGGGATATAGGTTATTGGAGATGAGGTAATTAGTAGAAAGGTAAATCGGCAGGTATAGATGAAAATTACTGGTGAAATGACAAGAACGGAGGCGAGATGGTGATGATTGATTTGAAGTTGTGTAATAAAGCGTTTATGGAGGGTATAAGTTTACCAAGGGATTGGAAGGAGAGCATTAATAGTTACCCTATTTTATAAGGGTAAGTGTATAAGGGGAACTATAGAAATTATAGGGGAATTAGTTTATTGAGTATTGTAGGGAAAATATATATGCTCGTGTTTTGGTCGAAAGAGTGCGTCAAGTGACTGAAGGACTGATTGGCTGAAGACAAGGTGCGTTTTAAGAAGAGTGGTAGAGCGATTGTGGCGATCAAATCTTTACTTTGGCAACAAATGATTGAGAAAAATGAGGGAGAAGAAGAATAAATTGTATTTGAGGTTTTAATGGATTTGCTAAGGCGTAGAAGTGGTTAATTAGGGAACAGCTCCTATGGCAGGTGTTAGTGTATATGGTGTGGTGGTAGACGTCTGAATGGAATCAAAAGTATGTAGACGATAGTGAACCGGCGTGTGTTAGATTAAATGGTGTCAAAAGTGAATTGTTTAGTATTAATAAGGGAGTGAGCAGGGTTGTGTTATGTCCCCTGGTTAATTCAATTTGTATATGATGGGGTTATGAAGAATTAGAGGTGGGGATGGCAGGAAATGGTGTTAGAATCGTGGAGAATGGAGATGAGTAGAGGGTGCCCTACCTATTTATGCGGAATGATTTGGTTTTGTGGGGTGAATCTGAAGAGAGTTTGAGAGGATTGGTAGAGAATTTTGCATGGTTTAAAAGGAGGGGTTTGAAAGTTAAAGTAAGATTAGAGTAAGGTTAGGTTGTGAGTGAGGACAGTCCTCAGTTGAAGTTATGTTAGATGGTGTGCAGCTGGAACATAGTGTCTGGAGTTTAAATATTTAGGTATGTTTGTTGGATGAGAAGGGAACGGATGACGCAGAGTGTAGTGAGGAAAGTTAGTGAATGCAGGGAAGGCTTGCTGGTGCAATTTCAAATCGTTGGGTGAATGTAAAGAGGGACTAAAGTCTTGAGTGTGCTGGGTCTTAACATGAGGGTATAGTTGTTACCTGTGTTATTGTTATAGTACGAGACCTATCGGTCTGGAATAAGAAGTATAATCTAAAGTTCAATGTGTTTAGATGGACAATCATTAGGGGATGCTAGATGTGAGAAGAATTGATAAATATGAGGAAATGAACGTAATTAGAGAGCTGATCTCGTGGTGTAAGAAAAGGGTAATGAAGAAGAATAAATGAAAGTATGTTATGATGGTTTGGTCAGTGGAAAGGAATTGAATGGATAGTCGGTTGGTTAAGCTGATTATAGTGGCGAGTGTGTTGGGAACCGATCCCGGCTGGGAGACCGAAGAAAAATTGGATGGAGTCAGTGAACGAATGTCTGAAGGAGAGAAATGTGAGTTTGGCAGAGGCGAGAATAAAGGTGCATAATAGGAGTGAATGGCGGGGTTTTGTATGGGGGTATGGTTGTGGCTAGGGTTGGGAAAAAACGTTTTTTTCAGGGAAAAAAAACATGTTTTTTTCATGTTTTTTTCGTTCTTTTCTTTTTTTTTTACGTTTTTTTCATAAAATGTAATTTTTAAAAAATAATTAAAAAGGCTAATATGATATTTCACCTTGAGTATTTTTCATTTTTCAATATGAGGATACCTGATCAAATAAAAATCAAATATTCCATAATGTTTATAAAATAAACAGAACTACCTTTCTCCCTTATATTTTATCAATTGTTTTCGTTACAATTTACAGTAGGTTGTAGCCAGCAGACTGCTGTTTGTAGGCTTCTACCTACTTATTTAACTATGTATTTTACATTTGTTAATCATTATATCATATTTTAATTACTTTTAAGCATAAATGTATATTTATATTTATATAGAATGAGTCAATGACAAAACACTCAAAAGTGACTTAAAGGATGCAAATGAAATATATAAAAATTATTGAAATTAAAATTAACAAGATTGGTAAATTGAAGGAGGATGAGTTATGATCTAAATTAAATATTTGCTTGTGAATATCAAATTTTGATTCACTAATCACTAGTCTCCACTCCCCAGACCCCAGTCACTACTGATACTGGACTACAGTCAAGCTTCATTATCACTGGCTCATTCAGCCGTTATCAGCCAATTTTAATTTTGATATGATCTGATAAGTCTGATTATCTCAGAGTCGTATAAATATCTGTGAAGAATGACAGTGGTGAAGGAGGAGGGGAAGTAACAGGACTCTTAAGCTTAGCTGCCTTAGCATAATCATCTTTCTCAGTTGGCAAATTTTCAGAAAATTTTATAGTTCTAGATTATGAGCAATTAATACTAGTTTTGCACGGTCTACACAACCAAAAGTTACATTTGCAATGGTCGAGCTGGAACTAGTGGATCCTTTGCTACATTTTATTTCTTTTAAAAAGTACAGTCGACACAAACATTTTGCAATGTGTTAATTCTAAATTTCTGATTAAAAATTACTCGAGAACTGCATAAATTTAGTAGATTCATACACTGAAAGCTGAAACAGAGTAGGAAAACATTAATGAAGCCCACAAACAAAATATTATGAATATCAAAAATTCAGAATATAAAATAAAAATATGGAAAAATCATAAAAATTTTGAACACAAACTCAGGGGCTTCCACCTTGTAGAAATTGGAACCAAAAAATGTCCAAATTAGAGAATACATTTTTGCTAAAACTTATAAATAAAATTGTTTCAAAAAATAAATTCCACAACGTAATTGAAAAAAACAAAAAAATCAAATTTTACTCGTTTTTTCAGGCTGTTTTTTCATGAAAAAAACGTTTTTTCCGAAAAAAACGAGCTTGTTTTTTCCCTTTCCCAACCCTAGTTGTGGCTAGCGACCGACCGGGGCTGGAATTTTGCCGGGGCCGGGGCTGCTCTAATTTAGCCGGGGCCGGTGTTAGCTAAAATTAGAAATGTAAGTCAAAACACTGAAAGTCTTAAACCTTAGATTAAAAATTTAAATATAATTTCAATAATTTAATAATTTTAATTATATAAAAAAGGAATACATTTAAATTAATTCAATTAAATAAAGATATTTTCGAAAGAAATTTTTAGAAAAATAATTGATTTTCTAGAAGAATTAGAGTTGTATTAAATAATATCATAGATATATATATATATATATATATTAATATATATATAATATATATATATATAAATATATATTATATATATATATATAATATATATATATATATAGTATATAATATATAAATATATATATATGAATATATATTATATATATATATATAATATATAATATATATATATATATATCTTTCTTTCTTTCTTTACCTACCTCTTCTTTCCCAAGACGGGAAGTAAAGGTGCGCTACAAAGCATTGAAAAGGAAAGCATAGGAGAGTATGACAAATGTCCAACGTAAAAAAAGCCCAGCCTTACCGCCCCCTCTGATCCATTAATTAGTGAAAACTCGTCACAGACGAAATATCCCACCCTCAAAGAGCTTCATGGACCGAGACGGGCCCTCACATGGTAATCGTCAATGTAGGTTCATCCCCTGGCCCAGGTGGCCACAACCAATCCCCGCATATTTCAAAACCCCGCCATTCTATCCTATCATGCACCTTTATTCTCGCCTGTCTGCCAAACTCACATTCTCTCCTTCACAGGCATCGTCGTCACCGACTCGCTCCACTTTCTCTTCGAGTCTCCCAGCCGGTCGGATTCCAACACTCACCACTTAACATCCGCTTAACCAACCGACTATCAATTATCCTTTCCACATGACTCAAACCATCTCAACATACTTTTCATTTATTCTCTCATTTAACCCCTTTCTTCACACCACACATACTCTCTAATAAGTTCATTCCTCCATTTTATTAATTCTTTTCACACCTAGCATGCTCCTATATATATATATATATGAACACATTGAACTTTAAGATCTATACTTCTTATTACCCAGACCATAGTCTCAACTACTGGTACAATAACAACAGGTAACACGTATGTGTTCACATCCTAGCACAACTCAAGCGACTTGTCCCTTTACATTCACCAACCGATTTATTGCATCAGCAACGCTTCCTGCCATTCACCAACTTTCCTTTTACAACTCTGCATCATCCGTTCCACTATCTCTCCAACACATATTACCCTAAATATTTAACAACTACCTACCAATAAGAAAACAGACACATTGCTTTACCAGCTGCTCACCATCTAACATAACTACACACTGGGGACTGTCCTCATTCACAACCATTAGAACCTACTCTTATTCTACGTTTACTTTTCAAACCTCCTCCTTTTACATACCCTGCCAAATCTCTCTACCATCCTCTCAAACTCCTTCAGATTCGCCCAACACAGTACCAAATCACATCCGCATATAATAGGTAAGGGCACCCTCCACTCATCTCCATTCCCATCATTCTAACACCATTTCCCTTGCCATCCCCACCTTCAATTCTTTCAATAACCCCATCCATATCAAATTGAATAACCAAAGGAGACATAACACACCCCTGTATACTCCGCTATTAATTCTAAACCAATCACCATTGACAACATTTATTCTTACACATGCTTCACTATCGCCATACATATTTTTGACCATTCAGAAGCCATACCACCAACACCATATATCACAAATACCTGCCATAAAGCTTCCATATTAACTCTATCATACGCCTGTTCAAATCCATAAAACCTAAATATAATTTTATTCTTCTTCTCCCTATTTTCTAGATCATTTGTTTCAATGTAAAAGATTTGATCCACAACATCCTCTAACCCACTCTAAACGCCCCTGTCTTCACCAATCATCCTCAGTCACTCCCGACGCACCTTTTCGACAAAATGGGGCCAGATATACCTTCCTATCACACTAAAAATAAACTTATGTTCCCCTATAATTTCTACAGTTCCCCCTCTTTTCTCCTTACCTCTTATAGGGTAACTATTACCACTCCTTCCTTCATCCCTGGACTATAACCTCCATAAACGCTTTATTGAAGAGGCAGGCCAGATCTTACACCATCTCGCCTCCGCTTTAGAGATTTCATTTCAGACCCCCAGTAATTTCATCTATACGCGGCGGAGTACCAATTCGTGTGCAACTTTCTCATCTACCATTCCTCCTCCTTATCTATATATACTCTCATCTTCCAAATACCTATTCCTTCTTGTACCATCACACCACACATTCACTTAACACCTCTCCATTACTGTAATATTGTGCAATTTTTGAAGTGTTCTTTCCTTACCTCACATCCATTTCATCAGTTACAACCATCCCGTTCATATCAGCTTTCCATCATTTCTTACCTTTCGCAGCTTCCTTCCGAAGAGCTTCCTATCCCTTGTATGTCCCATTCATCCTCCTTCAAACTGTTCATTTACCCTCTTTTCTTCCATGTATGCACCTTTAGTATTCTTGTTTTCCTCCTTATATAATTCCACACATCATCTTTCTTTTGAAATATCATCATTTGCTTTTAGTATACTTCAACACACGCTTCTTTTTACCATTTACGCTTTCATCCACCTCTTCATTCAATCCAACTATCGCTGTAACTCTTACTTCTACTTCATCAACTCCTTTGCACACTAACAATTGCTTCTCTTGCCCCCGTTGTTCATATCAACATTGTCTGTCACATTCAAACCAGTTTACTACGAGCGCTCTTACATACTTATCTTTTGGATCATGCTCACATTACTTCTCCACTCTTAAGTATTTACCTACTTCCCCTTTTCGTATCAACCTCCCCTCCATCCAAGCACCCACTACCTTAATTTTACATAAACAACAATGACCGATAATCCCATTTATATTTAACATCAACATACTAAACATCATTCACCATCAAAATCATTCTCTTTCACTTCGATCCTACTACTCCCACCTGATTCTTAATGATAATCTTGTGTTTTTTAAAAAAAAGTATTACTGTACACACCACAACCTCTCTCTTCACAAAATCTTTCTTTCTCATTTTTTCGCGCCACGCACTACCACACTGTTATATCCATCCCTTTTTTGATCAACCTCATCCACCATTCAGGTCCCCCACACTATCAATCTGAAGCTCCTAATCACCCCATCCGTCATTCAGATTATCCCAAAAATCGTACTCTCTTCAATTAGTTTCCTTAATGGAGCCATTCACAACCACACACATTCTATAGCTTTTCAAACTAATTAACCACTTGAATTCAGGACTCACACACACCAGTCTACAAGCTTTGTACCACGTCATCTCATTGCAACTCTTCTTCCTCTCTCATTCTCTTCCACCCCACACCCACACATTTCACACCACACCACTCAATTTCACCTTTTCCTTTCATCTTATGTTTCAGTCCAGCGAGCAAATCAAATTTGGCCTTTCTAAATACATTCACCTCCTTCCCTCTCTCCTCAACATTTTATTCCTCTGCCATTCCATGTACCCATACGATTCATACAATTTCGCCGAAAATTAAAAAGTCGTTTACGGCGATCACGACCATCTCCGAGGCAAGCATCAGCATCCTAGCAAGATATATATATTTATATATATATATAATAATTAATATATATATATATTATATATATTATATATATTATATATATATAATATATATATAATATATATATAAATATAATATATATATATATATATATATATAATTAATAAAATTATTACTGCAGACGCAGTACAAAGATCTTCAGTAAAACCCTATTAAATGAAAATTATTTATATATACATAATTAATTAAAAATAATACATTAAAACACATGGGGAATGGGGAACCTATCACTTAAAGAGGCCTTTCAGTCTTTGGTGACTTTATTCAATCTGGTTTCGTGCGCTTCCAATCGATTTGTATGTAGTTAATTTCCATTTGAATTTGGTCTTGGTTGGTTGTCTATAACCTTCTGTAGGATCTGGTTATTAAGATGTTCTTGTGGCACTGCCATCCCATCTCTGTCCTCATGCTCTTTTAGAACATCTTAATAACCAGATCCAATCGATTAAATTTACCCTGGAACTAGCCAACGATAACACACTTCCTTTTTTGGACATATTAATAAAAATGGACAACAATTTTCATCCGATTACTACAGTATATAGAAAAACCACTCATGTAGACTCTTACATAAATTGGTATTCCAATCATTCTCAAAGCACAAAATTGGCTGTTGTTTCATCTCAAATACTTAGAGCATTTAGGATTTGTAGCCCATCAGAACTCGAGCAAGAATTAAAGCATATAAAGGACATATTTAAAAATCTACACTACCCAGAAACAATATATTACAAGGCACTAAATAAAGCAAAGAAATCTTTTTATAAACATACGCAAAGAAACAACCCTGTAACAGAGGGGGAAAAAAAGATTTATATCAATATACCTACTGAAGAAACAAATAATTATAAGAAATTACTACCCCAAAATATACACCCTGTAAAAAAACATAAATAAACTGAAAACAATTCTACAAGGAAAATCTAATAACTCAACTCAAGCTCAACCCATTCCAGGAATATACAAAATAAAATGCAATTCATGCCCAAACTTTTACATAGGAGAAACTATAGATATAAAAAGAAGAATATCTCAACATAACTACGACCTTCAAAAAGGTAACCAAAATTCCGCTCTTGTCAAGCATAGGAACCTAAACAATCATCTTATTGACACAAAAAAACTACCAAATCATTCAAAGAAACGGAAACCTATATAAAAGAAAACTGATAGAAAGTTTACTCATTTTTAATACCAAACTACAACATATGAATGCAATAGAAGGAGAAATAAAAATGGATCCTGTACTTAATAATATACTACTGACTGAGAAGAAATGGAAGATCATCCTACAGAAGGTTATAGACAACCAACCAAGACCAAATTCGAATAGAAATTAACTACATACAAATCGAATGGAAGCACACGAAACCAGATTGAATATAGTCAACAAAGACTGAAAGGCCTCTCTAAATGATAGGTTCCCCATTTCCCATGTGATTTTAATGTATTTTTTAATTAAATTGTATATATTTAAAAAAAAGTAAAAATTTACAAAAAATTTTTAACATTTAATCATGGGGTTTTGGCTCTGATATATAATTATAATATACCTTATTATATAGTATATGTATTAGGGAGGTTTATAATAATATTATTATATATATATATATAATATGATATATATAATATTATAAATATTATTATATATATTTATATATTATATATATTATATATATTATATATATATTATTTAATTAATTAAATAAATTTACAATTTTCGGTAAATAGAGATTTCGGAAAAGTTTATTTGGATTGGTTCTGAAGATATTTTACTTTAAATAAATACAATTCATTAGATTGATGGTGTGGTGTGTAGTTACAATTATTATTTCTCTTGTTCCGAAGTTCTGTTTTGATTTTGGGTCTTAAATTTCGAATGAGTTTGTGTTATTGTGTAAAAACTCTGGAAAATTATAATTGGCCTCAATTTTAATTTGTAATCATAGAAATACCTCAAAAAAAATATGATTATATTTAGGTTATGTTTAATAGATGGACTATTTGCATCAAATTTATAACAAATAGTAATTGGATGATTTAAAATATATTTTTTTATTTGTTTGAATTTAACCCTCTATTTTTAGTGTAAATTTTCAGTTAACCCCGGTAGAAACCCTCAAGTTTTTCCTGAATTTTGGCTGGGGCCGTGGCCCCCGGTGTTCCTAGATGTGGGGCCACCTGGCCCAAGGGATGAACCCTTACATGACGATTTTACCATAGTGAGGGGTCGTGCGTCCCATGAAGCCTCTAGGGTGGGATTTCTGTCTGTGCGAGTTCCCTCTAATTATATGGTAAAGAGGGGGCGGTAAGGCTGTGCCTATCTTTTCGACTTTTGTCATATTCTTTCTACGCTTTCCTTTTCCGATCCATGACACGCACCTTACCCCAGTCTTGGGGAAAAAGAGGTAGATAAAGCAAGAAAGAAAGAAATATATATAAATAATATATATATATATATAATATATATATATATATACTAATATATAATAATATATATAATATATATATATATATATATTATATATACTTATATATGAGGTTGGTGGTATGTTGTGGATGTGTATATATGAGTTGTTGTTTTGTTTGTTGGTTGTTGTGCTTTGTTGTTCTTTCTGTGCTTACTCTAGTGAGCGCCTTTGTTTGTGTCTGATAGAGGAGGGAGGGGCTGAGCAGGAGGTTGTTGTGGGTGTGGTGCTGTGGGTGGTATGGTGTGCAGGCAGGAGAGGAGAGTTTGGGAGAGGAGTGAGGGGGGAATGTATTGGTGCTATTGTCTTTAGGGTCGCTGGGTCTATGTGCTATGAGGTGTGAGAGTTACAGTCTTGATCAGTGAGTGTGCGATAGCTTGTGGGCCTTTGTGTGGTGGTGGGGTGGGCGAGGTGGGAGCTACGTTAGATGTATATTATGTGTGTGTTCGGTGTATATGGTGTTATTGTTGGTGGTGTCTGTGTCTTGCTGTGAGGTCAGGGGTGGTCAGAGTTTCGTTATGTTCGTGCGTTGCCAGGTGAAGTGAACATAGCGTGTGTTGTCGTTTGGGGTGGTGTGGAGTGGGTTGTGTTATATGTGTTTTGGTGGTGTCGTTCCGTGGGGTTTGATCGTATGGTGTGTTTTGTGAGAGCTACTGGTTGCGATTCTGTCTGATGGTTTGGCGCGTGCTCTCTGCGCGGAGCATGTTGTTTGCGGTGTTTGATCGTAGTTGTCCGATCGTTTCGTTCTCGATTTTGTGCTTTGTTTGGTGTTGTTGTCGTTCTTGTGGCTCCAGTCGTGTGGGTGAGTCGTGGGGGTGTCCTCTAGAGAGTCTTTCTCTTGGCGTTTATATGAGGCAGGGTTCTTTGCTTGTGAGTATCCACTGTGAAGGTGTTCGTGAGTTGGTTCGTGACTGTTGATTTGTTCCAGTGACCAAACCATTTTCACATACTTTCATTTCTTCTCTTGTTTACCCCTTTCTTCACACCACTACAACTCTCTAAACGGTTCATTCCTCATTTTATTAATATCTTCTCACACAACACTCCCCTAAGATGTCCATCTGAACACATTGAACTTTAGATCTATATTTCTTATTCGCAGACCTAGTCTCACTACTCATAAACCATAACACAGGTAACCATCCTCTCATGTATAGACTCTAGCACACTCAAGACTTAGTCCTTTACATTCACCAACGATTTAAATTGCACCACAACCTTCCCTCCATTCACAACTTTTCTAATACACTCTGCATCATCCTTTCCCTTCTCATCCAACACATACCCTAAATTTTTAAACTCAGACACGTGACTTGTTCCACTGCTCACTCTTTTACATAAACTTCCACGAGACTGTCCCTCACTCACAACCATACATAACCTTAACTCTTATCTACGTTTACTTTCAACCCTCCTTTTAACATACCCTGCCAAATCTCTCTACCAATCCTCTCAAACTCTCTTCAAGATTCGCCACACAGAACCAAATCAATCCCGATATAATAGGTAGGGCACCCTCCTACCATCTCCATTCTCCATCATTCTAAACCATTTCCCTGCCATCCCCACCTCGAATTCTTTCATAACCCATCCACATACAAATTGATAACCAAGGTAGACATAACACACCCTGTCTCACTCCGCTAACTATTAATCCTAACCAATCACCATTGACACCATTTATTCTTACAATGCTTCACTATCGTCTACATAACGTGTTGATTCCATTCCAGAACCTACCACCACACCATATATCACTAATCCTGCATATAAGCTTCCCTATTAAACTTCTATCATACCACGCTGTTGTAAATCCATATAAACCTAAATATTAATTTATTCTTGCTTCTCCCCTCAATTTTCTCATCATTTGTTTCATGTAAAAGATTTGATCCACACATCCTCTTCCACTCTCTAACGCACCTTGTTCTTCACCAATCAGCCCTCAGTACTCGACGCATCTCTTTCGACCAAAATAACCAGCATATATCCCCTACAACACTCAAATAACTTATTCCCCTATAATTTTCTACAGTTCCCCTTTTCTCACTTACCCTTATACAAGGGTACTATACCCTCTCCTCCAACCCTTGGAACTATACCCTCCATTAAACGCGCTTTATTAACAACTTCCAAATCCAATCAATCACCATCCTGCCTCAGTCTCTGATCATTTCACTAGTAATTTCATCTATACTGCAGATTTACCCATTCTGCAACTTTCTCACCCTACCCCATTACCTCTCCTTTACTAAATAACCTCTCCCCAAAATACCTATTCCTTTCTTGCACCATCAAAACCACACATTCACTAACCCTCATCATTACTGTTAATATGTGCAGATTTTCGAAGTGTTTCTTCCACACTCCCCCTCACATCATTTCATCAGTTACAAAAGCATAATCCCTATTTAATTCTAAGCCAGATTCCCCTTATTCCTCATTCTTAACCTTTCGGCGCTTCCCTTCCAAAGAGCTTCCTATTCCCTTGTAAATCCTCATTCATCCTCCTTCCAACTGTTCATTTACTCTTGTTTTCCTCCTACGTATGCACCTTTAGTATTTCTTTTTTCCTCCTTAATATTAATTCCAAGCAATCTTTCCTTTTGAAACTTCATCATTTGCTTTTATGTACATTCAACCACGCTTCTTTTTTTACCTTTAACCGCTTTCATCACCTCTTTCATTCCACAATTCGCTGTTAACGATTCTTACTTCTACTTAGCCACATCCCACGTTCCCTTTGCACCACTACAATTGCTTCTTCATTTTGCCCCCAGATTGTTTCAGTATCAACTTGTTCACATTCAACAGATTTACTAGCGAGCGCTCTGACAACTTATTTCCTTATTGTCTTGCTCACATAACTTCTCACTCTTAATTTTTACCTACTTCCTTCGTATCACCTTCCTCTTCCTCCATCCAAGCCCCCACTAACTAATTTTACATAGAACAACATGATGATTCCGATAATCCCATTCTAAACCCCTCACTGTTTAACATCCAACACATATTTCAACATCTCCTTCTATCACCAACACAAAATCAATCTAACTTTCACTTCGATACCATCTCACCCTAACACACAATTTAGTGTAGTATATATATATATATATATATATATATATATATATATATATTATATATATATATATATATATATATAATATAATATATATATATATATTATATATATATATTATATATATATTACTATATATTATTTATATATATATACTATATATATATCTAATTATTTAATATTTTCTATATATACTTAATATAACATATATTTTATTATAAATAATATAAATTATATATATATATTATTATATATATATATATATTATATATATATAATTAATTATATATATATAATATATATATATTTATATGGTATAATATAATATATATAATACATTTTCTAGTAAGGGATGACACTGCGCACCTGAAATCCGGAAAGTTGCAACACGATGTTTGCAAAAATGTGCAAAAGACTTCATTGCAACACCTTAGTTTCAAAACTTGACGTGTCAAAGGTTTAGGGTTTTTAAGCGTCGGTGAAGACCGAATTTAAATGGTCTGAGACCGACTTCAGAGGTTTTTGAGCCGGAACTCAAGGGTTTTACCCCCAAAAGAGGGCTTAGCCCCCCAAAGGGCTTTTTGGTTCCTAGAAGGTTTTAAATAATCGCTGATCTTTTGAGGGAGTGTCTCGATTATCGATGTTTTCTACCAATTACCTCGATAGTTACTATCGTCTTTCTACGTGCTCTGGTTGACTTTAACTGAATATATCGAAAGAATTATTTAATTCATTCGATATATCGCTGTAGTTGAGTGATGATATTGGAGGCCGGAAGTGAAAGATCAACACGTTGATTAGCATGTGAATTTTTTATTTACCGTGTGAATTTCCACCCTTCTATCGATGAAAAACCGAAGTTTTTTTTGAAAACAATAAAAATTAATAATTAATAAATATTATAAATAATTTTTTAATTAATAATAAATAAATGAATAAATAAATAAATAGTTTAATAATAAATAATTAATAAAAATTTATAAAAAAAAAAAAAAACTTAAAAAAAATTAAAATTACTAAGAAAAAAAAAATATAAATAAATAGTAAATGTGTAATTAACGATTATTATTTTTAGCCGTGCATGTCTCCGCGCCGTATGCGTCATCACTCTGCATCGCATCGCACCGCACAGCGCCGCACCGCTACGCCCAACGTTTGACCGGTTGAGCCCCGAAATCTTGGAAATGGTCGTAGAAGGTTTGAAATTATTGTATAAGGTATAGAAGAAGTAGAAAAATGCCGGAGTGCATAAGAGAAGGAGGAGGAATGAGGAGGAAGAAGGAGGAACGAGAAAGAAGGAAGAATGGTGTTTGGAACCCCCGGAGTGGGTCCTAACGAATAAGAAGTTTAATGCCATGGAGTGCATAAGAGAAGATGGAGGATGGAGACAGAGTTGGTACCAGCACCGATCTTGGGGCCGGTACGGTGCTGAGTTAGTAAACGTTTTTAAAATTTTCACAAGATTCTCAAAATCTGTCGTTTTCTTCTTTTTATAATAGTCAACTAAATAATAAATTGTTTGCTATTTTTTATTTTATGTTTCCATTTTATCCAGTTTTTAATAAATTTATTAATTTGTTAAATTTTTTGTTTCAATTTAATTTTTTTAATTAACTTTTAAATTATTTTTTTTCTTTTTTAAAAATTTTTATTCTTTTTAAAATCTTCATAAGGCAAAATAATTCATTTTAAAGATACCCTAAGCAGTAAGAGAAGGTGAATTTGTATTAATGTTATAGAAAGAAGTAGAATGCCAGCGGAGTGCATAATAGAAGGAGAGGCAATGAGGATTGGAATTGAAGGAGGAACCGAGAAAGGAGGAAGAATGGTGTTTTGAGAACCCGCCGGAGGTGGGTTCCCAACTGAAAAAGAAGTTTAAATGTCATGGAGTGCATAGGAAGATGGAGGATGGAGGACAGGATGTACCACACCGATGCTGGGGCCGGACGGTGCTGATTTATTACGATTTTTAAAATTTTCAAAAAGATTTTTCAAAATCGTTTTCTTTTTATAATCGTCAACTAAAATATATTGTTTGCTATTTTTATTTATGTTTTCATTTATAACTCTTATAACTTTCATTCTTATGCTTTAATTTTTTCTTTCCAAAATTCTTTTTAATTAAATTCATAATTTTTATTTGTTTTCTTTTTTTAAAATTTTTATTCTTTTATGTTTATAACGTAAAAATTTGCATTTTACATACCCTAAAGCAGTAATCAGTAAAGCAGTAAAATCAGTAAAATCAGTTATCATAAACTTGCCCTCGCCTTCTATGACTATTTCGATTGGTTCTATTATCTATGATCTCAGTACATATATTTGTAATAACAATTAAAACAAGAAACTTTTATTTATTTTGTTTTGTTTTTTTAAATTTTATTTGTTTTCTTTTTTAAAATTTTTATTCTTTTTATGTTTTTAACGTAAAATTTGCATGTTTTAACATACCCTAAAACAGAAATCAGTAAATATATCAGTAATCGAGTATCCTCCTCCCCTCCACATCCCTTACCATGATCTATTGATCTGATTGTTTAATCATATTTGTTTCCAAAAAACTTTTATTTATTTTTTGTTTGGGTTCTTAAAACATTATGTTTTAAAAAAACTTAAAAAAAACAAAAA
>JABUQX010069273.1:0-15000 GCA_015478945.1 Trachelipus rathkii
GTAGTAAGTTACTGTAAAAGCTTCGAATACCAGCAGTACTGCAAGGAACATAGTCGGCTGACACCTTCTACAAATGCTGACCGTAGTGGTCTGCAGAATTTTGTAACAGCGGACACTTTCTCACATGCATGTCTACACAACTAATGAGTCGTACAATGCCTTTGGAGTTAAGTGGTGATCCTATGAACTTGTAACAACTCTTTGTCGGGAATTATTCTCAGGAAAGAGTCACACCTCAACATCTATTCTGATCATTGAAGCGTGTAGGTTCAGTTTTCCATAATAGAACCTTTAGATACTGTCCTGGTATGCCAGGATTTGTATTTTCGATGTGTTTGGGGTTCTTATATTTCTTCCATAGAAGCATGGTTGACGGTACATCAAAATCCATTATTTATAAAATGACTCGAGAGAGTTTATCATGCCGTCCAAATGATACCCTATACGAGAGTGTATTCTACAACATCATGTTCAATAGAATCAGATAACGTTATTCCAGGCACAATGGGTGGCCACATTGCATACCATCAGTCACTTGGAAAACACTCATTTTTCACCATCAAACGGGAAGAAAAAATATATTCTCCGAGATTTTTTCTCTGGATTTATCATTATCTCACTGTAGGCCTTCACTCACATCAGAGCGGGGGATAACTGTATCGGCACATGTTTATGCACCGTTTTGACCCCTTTGTGATTTTTTTTCACTGTGGGAGACACTCTCAAATCACGGTGCACCAACACCACGTCCAAGAAATTTATCAAGTCCTCATGTTAAGCAGAATAAGATGCGCATGAAATAAATCTGCGAGAGACCTCTCAACTCTGCTATACGAAGATTGAAGCAGCAGTTTATTTAAATATGTTATTAGTTCCAAAACTTAAAAAAATAACAATGGCATAAATGATTTAACTTTGAGGAATATTATATTATGATTTTTACTGTATATTCTTTTTGTTTCCCTTTTTACATTGTGCGTTTCAAATCGATGTAAGTCTTTTTCCACACCATTAGAATATATATACTGTAACATGGGTACAACCTATAAAGATTAGGATATAAACGGCTTATTATTTATGACTCGCTCATTCATACACATACTATAATATATATAATAATTATATATATATTAGTTATATATAATATATATAACATATATAATATAATAATATATATTATAGTATATATAATATATATAGTATTATATATATATATAAATAATATATATATATATACTATTATATTATTTTATATAATTATAATTGATACACTATGTAGTATAATGTTATTATATAGTATATATATTTAACTCTATATACTAATATTACTATATATGATTATACTATATAGCGCCAGTTAATATAATATATTAATGTATATATATTATTCCATATTATACTAAAAAAAGATAAATTAATTTACTATAATATCAGATTCAAATCTTAATATATATAATATATAATATATTATATATATATATATATATTATAATATATAATATACGTATATAATTATAGTTAATATATATAATTAAATATACTGTATATATATATAATATATATACTACACTATATTAATATATATATATTATAATCATAATATATATTATCAAATCAAGTATAATTATATATTATATACATATATAATATAATAAACTAATATAATTATATATTAGTAATAATCTATATATCTATAATATATATACATAATAACTCGACATTTTCCTTTTAATGAAATATTCCGATTATATTACTTTACTTACTTTATATAACGTTGAAAAAATTAACCAAGAAGATAATTGGAAAACGGTACAGAATAGGTAAGTAGTCTCTCTAATCTTCCTCTATAATATATAAGTAGGATAGGATATCAATATAATATAATAGTATATAATATATATATTAATTATTATTATATATTTATAGATATATAATACTTATATATAATAATAATATAATTATATATTATATATATTATATATATAATTTATCTATATTTATTATAATGTATACATTATATATATAATATATATATATATATATATATATATATTATTTATATATATATATATTATTAATATATATATAATAGTTATAATATATATATTATATTATTATTATATTTGGTTATATCTATATAATATATATTATATACAGACAAATCAATTTTTTACTCCATATAAGTACATCCATTCATCTTTTCACCTCTTCTCATACATACCTTTATTCACCTCATGACATTCCATAGTACCCACAAGTACATTCCAATTTAACAGATTCACCGGAAGATAGAAACGATCTCTTATGCGATCACGGGCCAGGTACGAGCATAGCACTATAGGAATTCCTAGGGATAAAAATAAACACCAATTCTATTACCTGTCCCATTAGTAGTCTGCATCGACACGCAGAACATACGCAGTGTAAACTCTTATACTCCCTTCCGTCCACACACACATGAATATGTGAAAAAAAGGTGATTTCATCATGCCACGTAAATGGTAATTTGCACAAGGGAGTTAATCTATCGCTTAGATACGAGTCCTCTCTCTCTCTCTTCTGCGTTTTCTCCCTCTTCTCTCTCATCTCTCTCTCTATATATAATATATATATATATAATTATATATATTATATATACATATATATATATATATAATATAATATATATATAATATTATATATAATAATTTATATATATATATATATATATAATATAGTATATAATAAACAGAACTTAGTATATCACAAACAGAAGATGTGCTACATTAAAATATACGCATCGCGAATGTGAAAAATTAGATCATCCGCATCCGCGGTATTAAAAGATTGACATCCACAATCATTTATATATATACGTTTACTATATATATATTATATATATATATAATTATTTACTATTATTATATATATATTAATTATACCTATATACTTCTAATATATATATATCCTATTATATATTATATATATATAATAAATATATAGCTACTATAAATATAAATATATATATATATATAATATATAATTATAATATATATATATTGATATATACCTTATTATATATATATATATTATAGTATCTACTATAAGTACATAGTATATTATTAATAATAGTATATAAAACTATTTTAATAGATATAATATAAATATAATAATATATACTATTAGTTAGATTATATATAAAAACACTGTCGAACACTAGGCAAAAAATCTTACATGAAACCCACAAGAGTTTGTGAAACTTAAATGTGAAATTGAAGTGTGGGAATCAAAAGAATAAAGAAAATTGAAGAAAGAGTTCCAGAATTTACCAATAGAATGCATGAAAGAATGAAATAAGCTTTCAAGTGTGGGTCAAAGTGATGATTCGATTCTGCAGTCTTCTACTCGTTTCAAATCAGCTCACTTTTTTTGCAATTAGAATTGCTCCATCCTATAAGTCCATCTTCTCAGCTGAGCTGATAGCGTTGGTTATGGCTGTGGGCAGAATTTGCAACCTACCACCCGAATGTCGAGGTGCTCAACAGAAAATAACATCTTCTCGTACTCTCGAGTCGCTCTCTTGGCATTACTCGTCCGAACAAGCAGAAATTCTTTGGTTTCCATTGTCCAAAAATTCATCAGCTAAATTCAATTTCAGGGAATCGGCATTCAATGAATCTATAAACTCTAATCAAATCGAGAAACTTATTTCCTTCTCACAGTTATTTCAATTTACAAGGGTCTATTACTTCATCCTTTGGTGTACTTCCTTCATATTTTGTTGGAGTTTCAGTTTCATCCATCTTATGATTATGGTAAAGCATAAAGGTAAAAAACATATAAGCTCTTCTTTGTCTTCCAACTCCATAACAAAGGAGTTTAAGCAGTAAGACCTCAACCAAAGGTTGAGACATTAGTTATCCTCTTACATCTTTAGGAGAAGGGTGACCCCCTCTCTTCTTCCTGAAAATAGGACAATCAACAACAAAAGAACCAAACGAACAAAATATCTGGTCACCAAATATGAATGACTTCATTTCTTGGATCTCATTGGACATTTCAAGTGACATCATAGAAATACAGCTTTCTGATTGGTAACCCATGAGCTTAATAAGATTGCTTAATGTTTAGGCGTGACGTAGATAGAATATTTTAGCTATGGTCTGACAGTAGAAGTGTCCATACGCGTTATTAATGTTTTGAAATCTAGGTGAAATAATAATAATAATTTATAATATAATTAATAATAATAATTAATAATGATAATAATAACTAATAATAATAATAATAATAATTAATAATAATAAGGTATAATAATAATAATAAAATAATAAATTTTGTGTATGTGACAGAATAATTTGTAATATTTTGTTTGGTTATGTTTAGAGTAATAGAGATGAGATTGATAGTTAACAGTTTGTTGGTAAGTTGAAACTTTGATTCAGTAAACCGTTGATAAGCAGAGAACTTTTGTTAATGAAAGCACTTCATTCGTTACTTGAGTGTTATGTATTGTGTATGGTTCGTACTTTATGTTGTCTTAGTGTCAGGTAATGCCTATGTATATAGCTTTAATTTGAACATGAAGACTTTGTTATTGCTAAGAAATTATTCGTTTATCCAGTATGAGATAGATTAGGTTTATGATAAATTTATCTGCTAGATTTTTAAATATTACAATATTAAATTAACATTGAAGTGATATAGATATGATAAGAAATGTAGGGTTAGGTAGAGTTTTGCTTGGAGATGTTAGTGTTATCTACTTTACTGCTATTAAGCTGTTAATTTTGTTAATATAACAGTAGCGGAATATTCATACGCAAGGTATGTTAGATATGTTATTCTTAGTTATAGGTCTATATATGTTAGCTGTTTACCTGACTGTAAAAAACTTTAAATTATGGTTAGAGCATAATTCGTTGGTCAGTAATGATAGTTTAAGGTTACGTTTTTTGTTTATGTTGATATCGAAGAGACTAGATTAAAAACTTCTGATTTAGAATCCAAATGCTCCTTATTAGACTGTGTTAGTTAGCTTAGATTACAATAAATATTTTGGCTAGCAATTTGTTTATTATTCCTATGATGAAGCTGTAAACCAAATCATGCAGTCTTTACAAGGTAATGCATTATAAGAAAAGTAAGGGAGTTAGATTACACGTTTTTTGGTATGTAAAAAGATTAGCTGCTGATAGCTGGAGAATATTAATTTCAGTGTGATTCTATTGTTACATAAAATGAGGGCAGTTTTATTCCGTTGGACGTAGAAGGGTGATCAGGTATGTTATGAATACTCTAAATACTTTTAGTTCGTAAGTATTATGCTACTTTTATTGATGTAAAAACTTTGTAGTGATTTAGCATTTATTCAGTGAAAGCTGTACGAATAGAATTGGTTTCAGTTTAGGATAAAGTTTTGTTAGCTATTGTTGAATCTTTGATAGATTCGTACCATAAAAATACAACAAATAACTAGATTTAGTAAAACAAAATGTTTTTAAATCAAATTTATGTTTTGTTTCTAAGTACACCTAATTAATAAACATTATATTTAAATATTTACGCTTCATACACACTTTACAATAAGGGTGTAGGTTGGAAGGGGTTTGGTAGGATGCATTGAAGACGCTTGTCTCCCGTTCCGTTATCCAGAAGTCGGTACAATATACGAATGTGTGTGTGTGTGTGGCAAAACCTTCACAATATTTTGCAAAGATCTATGATATTAGTAGCAGGGATGTATAATGTCAAATCTTCACACACTGTACTAATATCATTGAGAACACCTGAAGAGTCATCGATGAAAATATATATATATATTATTATATATATTATTATAGTAATTATTATTACTATATATATATTATCTTTATATATTATTTATAATATTATATATTTTTTATTTTATATATTTTATATAATTATATATATTTATATATATATTATTTATTATCTTTTCTGATTTTGAACTTTGCCTGACATTACAGCAAGCCTGAGATAAACTTTGACTAATTTATAGAAAAGTCATATCACAATTGTAACTTAAGATTCGAACCTTCAAAATTGTTTTAGAGAACTCGGCACGGGGGGCGTCGAGAGCGGAGCACCCCAGAAGGAGGTGCTCCATTGTGTCCTGGAAAATGTGACATTTGGTGCAGGTGGGGGAGGTAACATTGTCTAGTTTGAATCTATATTTTTAATGATTAGTAAGAAATCTAATCGTGTGGGCTGGTGACACTATCTGCTCGCGGGTGAGTCAATTTGGCTCTTCTGGACAAGTGTTTCTTCTGTAAGGGGAAATTTTTATGGGGAGGGGAGTCCCTTCGTAAATTGTTATCTGGGGATGAGGCCTTTTGTAGGTACTATGTTAGTTTATAGTTGTGGTATGGATATTGAGTAATTGCACACTATCTATTGGGAGGATGGGATGGGAAAGTGGGATATATGTTGAATAGATTCATTTATAAGAATTTAGCTGTGAGGAGGGCGGTGGGATTATATTAGTCTAATGTCTAGTTAGGAGAGGTTGGAGAATATTTGATGTACATGGTGTTGGTTTGGATTTAAGGTTTCTGGAATAGAATTGAGTTTCCCACCTAATCTCCAGGTGGGTTAAGATATAGGATAGGATTAGAAATGTTAAGTATAAGACATATACTATGCTAGGAGTGATTTTTGAGGTGCAACCCAGTGATGCTTCTTAAGGGTTGTTAATGTGTGATTTGAAATAATTTTTTTGAGTTCATCTTTGACAGATACAGAACCAATGTAGGGGATGGCATCAGTTTAGTATTTGTTCTGAAGGAGTTGGTATTATAAAGTAGTGGAGAGAGTAAGGGTGTGTTTCTGTCACTAGAAGTTAGATGTTTTGGAAGGGTTTCGGTAGGTGTTTAGTTTCCGTTAGTTGCTAGGAGTGATTTTTCCATGAAGGAAAGAGCACGTCATGTGTGTGTCAATAGGTGAATCCTAATATTTTTGGGTTTTTGAATTAGGGGGAGGAGTGGTATGCTGGAGGAATTCAGAACCTATTGAGATGAAAAAGGGCATTAATATGTAAGGAAAAATTAGACTGAAACACGATAGGGTCACCTGAAGAAGAGTAGTACATAGGACGTCCCTTTAAATGTTGGAAATACATGAACATCATTGAAAAATTGATGCAGATACATGAGCAATCAAGAAGAGTGCAATGAAATTAAGGATCGAGCACTCAGGATCTGCAGATGAAATCATTACAGAAGTCTGAGGGGGGATCATGGAAAAGAATGGAGAGAGAAAGCAGGAAGAAAGATGATCAAGATGGAAGATTAAGGAGAAGATTGCGGACAATAAACAAATTGAGGAGGAAGTATAAGGATGGGAAAGGTGAGAGGAAGAAGAAGGAAAGATTGGCAAGAGGAAGGAAACAGGAGGTAGTGAAGGATTTTTTTAAATTAAGATGAATGTAGGGAGACAGTGTCATACATGGCTTTTGTTATGATGTCGATTGTGCTGGTGAGGAATGGATCATATCGGGATAAGGAGATTAGGTTGAAGCCATTGATAATGTGTTTGGTGAGGGAGGTAAGGGCTGTAGTTATGGAGTGGTTGCTTTTAAAGCCATGTTGGAAATCTGGGAAGGTGATTGATGAGTGGAAGATTTTGTTTAATATTGGGAGTTTTCTCCAAGCAGTTTACTGATGGAGGGGAGGAGAGAAATTGGGCGGTTAGAGGAGGGGGAGTTGAGGGATCCTTTTTTAGTGTTTGAGTTTTGGGAGTATGATGTTCTCCGTTAACATAATTGAGGGTATAATAGTTTGGTGATTTGAAGTGTGTGGTGTTTGGTTTGTTTGCTCTTAGTATTGTGTTGGGTTTGTGTGGATTGTTTTTATTGAGAGTTCTTGTGATAAGGAGATATGTGCTTTTTATCATCAAGGTGTTTTATGGTGTAAGGTTTAAGAGATTTGAGTCTGGTCTCTATAGCTGGTGAGTTTGTTTGATGGTTTTGATAAGTTTCTGATATATTTTCAGCAAATTTTAAATTATGTTGTAGGAAAACATTTGTTGTAGTATTTTCTGATTGTTTTTTTTATTTATTTCCTGTTATGGGGTGGGTTGGTTTGCGAAAAATTTAGCATAAATGTTTTATAATTTTTTGCAAGGCGCTCTGATTGTTATTTTTCTTTTTGGAGAAGGGATGGGAATTAGTCAGTGGTTAATAGAAGTACAATTTCCTTTGCATCTGGACATATAAAGGTTTTCGAGAGTGTTAATTTAGTTTTTTATGATGACTTGCCAGGTTTTCTTATTTCAATGCATGAGATGTTGGATTGTAAGTATTCTGATAAAGACTTCACTTTATGAGGTGGTGTTGGTGGTTATGAGGTTGATTTGATTGTTATTAATAGAGTTTGTTTGTTATTAATTGCTAATTGTTAGTAATGATGTGTGTGTGGGTTAGGAAATACCCTGGTCTTAGTTTCGAGGGGGTAGATCCCATAGATGACACCAAAAACGGTTTACTTTGCTTAATGAGTTGGTCATATGAAAATTTTTTCAGTTGTACCAAATTGTTAAGTAGTTTAGGGGTAGTTATAGGATTTATCTTGCTGGCCTTTTTGGGTATTGTGTGTTTATGTGTGTGCCGATTCGATGTCAAGTTTTATTATAAGGTAATGTTCGAATACAAATGGAGGTGTGTATGGGAAAAACATAATGTTATGTGTCTTGTGGATTAGGTAGTTTGGGCTTAATTTTAATGGTAATTTGTTGTTAATTCGATGTGCGGGAGTCGGAAATGTTGCATTATTTTTGTGCTGTTGTTGTGTTATCAGTATAGCTTTTTTATTTTAATTTTTTTATGTTTATTTTTTTTTTTATAGTTGGTGGTATGTAGTGATCTTTTTTTTTGAGGGGGTTTGATAGGGGAGTTAGCAGTATAAGTATGGGAAGAAGTAAGGGTAGCGGTTGGTTTCTTGCACCGTGTAGGCTCACAGAGGATAGTGGTGTCTACTACAGGTTAGGTCGGGTTTGAATAGTGTGACAAGAACAGAAACGTGGACATCCCAGTGGGAGGCGGGGGATTTGTGTTTTCTTGGTGGGGGGAGCGGGATTCGGGTTTGGAATGGAGTTTTTTTTTTGGAATTGAGGATATTAGGGGTTTCCAATTCTATTTCGTTAAGGATATGGTTGCCGCGGTGGTCAGAGGGTAGTCTTTGTACTAGGAGGAGTGGTGTGCGTTAAAATCGCGTAACTAAGTATTCCTGATTATTGAAATATGTAGATAATGATTTGCAATCAAAATGCATAGATTTGTCACAGTGTGTGAGTCATTTCTCTTGAATAGGGAACGGATAACATGTTTTTATATAGCATTCAATTTTCTTCCGAAGGTGAAGGGTGTTTTGGTGGGTTCTCCGAGTGTTTTTTGTGAATTTCGTTTTTTTTTTTTTTAAATTTGTCTGTTGTGAATGGTGGATATGAATTTTTTAAAATGTTTTAGTGTTTTTATTTAACTATTTTTTTTTAAGATCTTGAGTAATTTCTTTGTGCCTTAACCTTAACGGGTGATCAATCTGTTATCAAGGTGTTTAAATTTTACAATTTTTGCTGATTTATGTTTTAATTTTTAAACTCGAGATCACGTTTTTCTTTTTACCCTTCTTAGTTTTTTTTTTTACATTAGTTGTATGTTAATAGTTATAGTTATAGTTAAAACTATAGTTATAGTTAGTTATAGTTATAGATTATAGTGTAGGATTTTGAATTTAATCTAGAGTAGAGTTTTAGCTTATAGTACTGGTTTGTTAAATGTTTTTTATATATTACAATCATATCTTTAATTCTTAACAAATTTTAACCTTTTAAAAAATAATTAATTTTTATTCACTATTATTTATGTGTAAGAATACGGGACCTCGTGTGCGCTAGCTAGTGTAAATTTCGACATCTGCATGAGCATCATCTCTCTACTTCTTATTTGGGCATTTTATTTCTTTCTAAGATCTAATTATCGAAGGATCTTTCTCTAAAAACATAAATATCTCTAACCATAATTTATTTTACAATTTTAGTCTGAACCCTATATAAGCATCAAAACTCCTGTAACACGTCTCTTAAGGGCAGGGTCTAGTTTGAGTCTCCGGGCTGAGCCCCATTTAGCTCCAAACTAGAAATTGACATGAAATTCTTAATTTTCAGCCAATTTTGGCATAAAAAGCAAATGACAGCTTTTTCTGACGTCTAAAAAGTCTTTTCCGGGAGTTTTTCTGTCTCTGTAGTCATTTTTTTTATTTGCATTTTTTGAAACTTATGTTTTTTGAAATATCGATTAAAAATCTATAATTTTTTGAAATGACTTCACATTAGAATTCGACATAGATGGGTTTATTACCCACAAAATGTGTCAATTAATATTTTGATTTTTAACCCCAGGTCTAATCAATGGTAGAATTTAAAACCCTACTTTTTCGGGGGGTTTTGAAAATGAAAAATTTCGATAATTTTTTCTGGTGATGCGATAAGGATGAAATTTTAGGAGCTTATGTAGTTAGAGGAGATACGCATTTTTTTTTTAGATAAGTTTATTGTATATGCAGTGGTTTTGGATTTATCCTTGGAACAAATTTTCAAAAACAAAAATTTTGGGAATTAAAAAAAATTAATTAAGTATACCAAAAATTATCTAAGTAAAAAAGATGTATCTCGCCTGACTATATACGCCCTGAAAATTTGATGTTGATCGGATAAGTAAAAAATAATATATCAATATTTCACTTTTTCCAAATTTTTTTTTTGAAAATGTGAAATATCGATATATTATATTTCTACTTATCCGATCAACATCAATTTTCAGGGCGTATATAGTCAGGCGAGATACATCTTTTTTACTTAGATAATTTTTTTTCAAATATTTTTTAAATTCCCCCCAAAAAATTTATTTAAAATATGCTCAAAGGGCAAATCCAAAATTAATGCATATAAAGGAATGATCTTAATAAAAAATGTGAATCTCTCCCGACTACATAAGCCCTGAAAATTTCATCTTGATCACATTACCAAAAAAAATTTATCGCAAATTTTCTTTTTAAAAACCATAAAAAGTAGGGTTTTAAAATTCGACCATTGATGAGATCTGGGGTAAAAAATAAAAATATTAATGTACCAATTTTTGGGGTAATGGAACTAACCATGAATAGTTCATGTTTGAAGTCCTTTCAAAAAAATGTAGTTTTTGAATTGATATTTCAAAAATTTTAGGTTTTCAAAAAATGAAACCCAAAAGAAATGACTATAGTCACAAAAAAGCCCCAGAAAAATATATGTCACACGTCAGAAAAGCTGCTGTTTGCTTTTGTTTTGTAAAATTTGGCTGAAAATTAAGAACTTAATGTCCATTCCAGTTTGGGACTAAATGGGTCTAAGCCAGGAGATCAAATTGAACCATGACATTAAACCTTGAATCTTCTAATTTAGATGTTCCATCTTGTGCTTCTGCTACTACTCCCTTAATAGGTAAGATTTTCCATTTTTTTTACCATCTCACAACCTTTCACGAATATGTTACACCTTCTCACGCAAATGCTCAGGTCCTCTCTATATGGGGATTTAAACGAACATCACACTAAGTGGTTGGGCTCCACTCATACTAAAATAGGCGTAGAGGAAGTTAAATTATTTACTATTTTTAATGTTCTGGAGCAGTTAATTAGGAAACATACGCATATCCAAATGGCCCTAAATATAATTCTTAAACACGTTTGATTTAAATTTAATCACTACTCTTTCTCGTTATAAATATGATCATAGCTTTGTAGCTCTTATATATTACTTTCTCTCCACCAGCTTCACCATGCCATAACTTTACTTTTTGGAGCGTTGATTGGGCTAATTGGGGACATCGCGCCGCATCCATTCAAACTTTTCTTGGAATAAATCCTTCTTTAACATAGAGTCTACTTCTGTGTTTGCCGAAATGGTAGGGACAGGTATCATTGATGAGATGAGAATTATTCATTCAATCTTCAACTAAATCTTTTTTTTCTGAAAATCCTTGATTCGATAGCAACTGTCTACTTGCCATTCAGGATAAAGACAGTGGCAGTTGGAAGTGGAAAAACTTCGTTCTCCTGTCATTATTGCCAATTACAGAGATTATTACAGACTATTGACTATTACAGAGATATTATTTAACAGGTCAAGCTTACTTTCACAAAAGGGAAGTGCGCTGATCATATTGGTTCTCATACTAATAAAAATGTCTGGCTTTTTCCAAAAACATTTCTAGCAACTTCTGTAAATATACCTTTCTTCTTATTATTCGTTCTGACGGATCTGTAGCTTTTGAAAAGGATTAACTTTTCTGCCTCCTTTTTACATCTAATTCCAAACTGGACGATTCTGTTATCCTTCCTCCTACTCTTTTTCCTCTCAGGCTTCCTATGTTTCTGTCTATGATTACACATGACCAGGTGTATGGTATCCTGAAATCAATAAAAGTGTACGATATCCTGAGATATATAAACGTTAAAAAGGGAAGTAACCCTATGGATTTACTTCCTGTGTTTTTTAGGGAGTTTGTTCAAAGTTTGTGATTGTATTCGCTTAACTATACTCTCTGTCTTCATACTAATACTTTCCCTCAGTGTAGGAAACACTTATACAACCGACCAGAAAGCAGTTTAACCGCTCTAAACCTTATAACTATCGTCCCATTGTTCTCACTTATATTCTGTCTAAATTTTTTATACTCTCTTCAGCTCTCATTTCCTGTAACACCTGGAATCTTCTTCACTTTCAGATCATCAGTATGATTTCCGACGTTTAAAGTCAATTGCTAACATATTATCCTACCTCACTGATTTATCAAATTCTGCCTTTATTGATTATAGGAAGATTTGTGTGATGGCCCTTGACATTTCAAAAGCTTTTGTTCGGGTAAGACATACGTCAATTCCCTCTAGGCTTCGTTCCTTTGTGCCTCCTCTTTCTCTTTTCTTATTCATGTCTATCTTTTTCTCAGATCGTTTCATACTGATACTTGTTGATGGATGACCTCTCCTTCGTTTTCTTTTTAATTGCGGTGTTTTTCAAGATTTTATTCTATCTCCAACTTATTCTTACTTTTCTTTAACGATCTTCTCAGCCGCGCTTTTAAATGTGTTCATTTTTGTGCCGATGACTTAACTATCTATTCTCCTATTCATTTAAAATATACTCTCCCTTTTTCGCTAGGGTTGCTTCTAGACTTCAGCTTTCCGATTCTATTCATGCCAATCTGGATGGGATTTCACAGTATGATCACCTTGTAAAATTCAACTCTTTCGAAACTCAACTATTTTGCATCTGCTTCTCAAAAACAAATCCCAGCTTTCCTATCTCTCTCGACGGCTCTAACGTCTCACCTGTTAACAACATAAGCATTCTTGGTCTGAATATTAAAATCAAATTATCTTGAAAATAGCATTTCACAATGGATTTTAGCTTGGCCTCTAAGAAGTTGGAGGTTTTGTTCAGGTTATTTTAGTATGGAGTGCAGTTCTCGCATTTAGAGAGGACTCCAGCTCCTCTCTCCTTTTGAAAGGTTGGCCTTAGGCTAAGGCTAAAAGAGTAATAAACTGCCCCATACTTTCAAACTGCAACCTGCGAACTGACGTTGTTGCAGTATCCCTTTTCTGCAGGTAATACAATGGAAGATGCTAGAGGAGATGACCATTCGTATTCACCTTCCCCTGCGTCGCCCTCGTGGCAAGAAGGGTGCCATACTCAAGCGTGAAGTTCATGTAAAAATTGGAAACTGCAGGATTTCTCGTTATAATTCCTCCATTACAGCCACCTCTTTCTGTGGAACTCCCAACATTTTGCTTTTTCTGCTGTATTTAATCTTACTGTCTTTAGGAAATATACTTATACATGCTGAGTATACAAAGAAACAGAAAATTTGGCATTTTCTTAATATATATATTATATATATATATATTATATATATATATATTATATATATATATTATTAAGTATATATATATATATAATATTATATATATATTTTATATATATATATATAATTATTATATTATATATATATATATATATATATATATATATAATATATATTATATATATATATATATATATATATATTATATATATATATATATATATATATATATATATATATATAATATATATATATATATTATATATATATATTATATTATATATATATATATATATATATATATAATATATATTATATAATATTATATATATATATATATAAATAATATCTATATGTATTTTCTTATATATATATATATATATATATATATATATATATATATATATTAAGGTGGGCCGAAACCTAAAAATAAAAAAGTGTCCCCTCTAATTACTTGGCTTTTGATGCAACATGAAGATTTATGACAAAAAAAACATGTGGTTACCAGTTTTAGCCGACCCACTTGAGGTTATATAAAAGAACTAAAAAAATTGTCAAATTTCTTAGGTTAAAAATCCTTAAATTTTTAACATAAAATGCTTATATTTGTTCAATATGTATAAGATTTTACAGTTAAATGCCAGAATGTAATTTTAACAATTTTTATTTTATGACATTTTCTTGTAACACCTATATTTAAAAAGTTATTTACAGAAAACTAAAAACAAATCGACTTTTTTTTCCAAAAATTGACTCATTTAATATCTATTTGGTTGTTTTTCAGATACATAATTAAATAAATATCATCAATTTTAATATATTTAGCGATTTCTACAAGAAAAACACAGCAAATAAATTAATAAATACAATTGTGGATGAATGCTTTAAATCCTTAGAAGAATTTCCTTTTGGAAAACTTCCCATTTTAAAGCAAGTGCTTGAAAGATGGTCTTTACTTTTAAAGCTATAGGAAAGCAGTGGTTTAGAGAGATGTTAGTGTGAGCTATCCAATCTATGGGTAATTATAAATGTTCCCCAATATCTGGTCATTGGAATTAAACAAAGCTTCAGCAGTTACATTGAAATTTTTATAAATTTGTGAA
>JABUQX010069273.1:25000-27500 GCA_015478945.1 Trachelipus rathkii
AAAAGTATGTGAATGTGCTAAAGTAGGAAGTAAGAATGTTAACAGTGAGTGGGGGAATGAAGAAGTGATGCAATCGGTTAAAAGTAAAAAAAAGGCGTGGTTGAAGGTACTAAAACCAATGATGAGATTTCAAAAAAAAAATTATTGGAATTATTTAAGGAGAAAAAAAGAAACACTAAAGATGCATACAAAAAAGAGGTAAATGAGCAGTTTGGAAGGAGGATGAATGGGAAATTACAAGGGAATAGGAAGCTTTTTTGGAAGAAAGCACGAAATGTTAAGAAAGAAAATAAAGGGAATCTGCTTAGAATAAGGAATATAGATGGTGCTTTCACAACTGATGAAATGGATGAGAGGGGAGAGTGGAGGGAACACTTCGAAAATCTGCATAACATTGGCAGTAATAAAGAGGTGATAGTGAATGTGTATGGGTTTGATGGTGCAAGAAAGAATAGGTATTTTATAGATGACGTTATTAGTAATAAGACGGTAATGGGTATAGTGAGAAAGTTAAAGAATGTTAAAGTCTGCAGGTACAGACGAAATTACTGGTGAAATGATTAAGAACTGAGACGATATGGCGATTGATTAGATGTGGAAGTTGTGTATCAAAGCAGTTATGGAGGGTATATTGGAGGAGAGCAGTAATAGTACCCTTATATAAGGGTAAGGGGAATAAGGTTAACTGTAGCAGTTATAGGGAAATTAGTTTATTGAGTGTTGTAGGGAAGATATATGCTGGTATTCTGGTCGAAAGAGTGCGTCGAGTGACTGAATGACTGATTGGTGAAGAACAATGTGCGTTTAGGAGTAGTATAGGATGTGTAAATCAAATCTTTACATTGAAAGAAATGACTGAGAAAATGAGAGAGAAGAAGAATTGATTGTATCTACGTTTTATGGATTTACAACAGGATTACTATGATTAATAGGGAAGCTTTATGGCAGGTGCTAGTGATACATGGTATTGGTAATAGGCTTCTGAATTGAATTAAAAGTATGTATGACGATAGTAAAGCGTGTGTAATAATAAATGAAATCGAAAAGAGATTGATTTAGTATTAATAGTGGATAGAGGCAGGGATGTGTTATGTCTCCTTGGGTGTTCCATTTTAATATGTGGGTTTATGAAAGAAATAGAGATGAACTGGCAGGGAATGGTATTAGAATGATGGAGAATGGAAGAAAGAGGAGGGTGCCCTACCTATTATACTCGGATGATTTGGTTTTGTGTGACGAATCTGAAGAGAGTTTGAGAGAATTGGTGGAGAAGTTTGGTAGGGTGTGTAAAAGGAGGGGTTGTGAGTGAGGACTTGTTAATGTATAGTAGTGAGAATATAGTCTGAAATAAGAGGCATAGATCTAAAGTACAATGTTTTCAGATAGGCAATCTTAGGGGCGTGGTAGGTGTGAGAAGAATTGATAAAATGAGGAATGAACGTATTCGAGAGATGTGTGGTATGAAGAAAGGGGTAAATGAGAGAATAAATGAAAGTGCGTTGAGATGGTTTGTTCATTTGGAAAGGATGGATGCTAGTCGATTGGTTAAGCAAATTTATAGCATTGAGTATGCTGGGAAACGACTATGGCTTTAAAATAATTTTCTTCCAGTCAAACAAGTGCACGTGAAAGAGACAAGGCATGTTCAACCAATCACAGACGAGGCCTTATAGAGAAAAGGAATATTTTGGCCATTCACAAGAAAGACAGAAAGGTGTTAAGGTGTATTCCGTCCAATCACAACGATATTAGGTTTATTGACGGATAGTTGATGTTTTTTGCTATATGTGCAACTAAGGGTCTATACATAACTGTATATATATATATATATATATATATATATATATATATATATATATATATATATATATATATATATATATATATATATATATATATATATATATATATATATATATATATATATATATATATATATATATATTAAGGAGTAGTGTTATTTATTTAATATCATTGCAAATATATTTATATTTAGCAACCTTGCAAATATAACATTCCAACGACTTTATAAGTTTCTCTACAGAGACATGTGTTATGTCCACAACACATGTCTTCAGTTTCATTCTTCATTCAAAGAAAATGATTTATTATAGAAGTTTTAAAAACTTTGAAATATTTTTATTTAACATTGAATGAATAATATAAATGTAATTGATTAGTTGTTATCTTTAATTAAAATCTAAATTTTTTTAAATAAATTATTTAGTAAAACGTAAAATGTTTTTAATAAATTGTAAATGAATAATAATAATAATAATAATAATAATAATAATAATAATAATAAAAATAATAATAATAATAATAATAATAATAATAATAATAATAATAATAATAATAATAATAATAATAATAATAGTAATAATAATAATAATAATAATAATAATAATAATAATAATAATAATAATAATAATAATAATAATAATAATAATAATAATAATAATAATAATAATAATAATAATAATAATATTAAATTCTTCGA
>JABUQX010069274.1:0-2500 GCA_015478945.1 Trachelipus rathkii
AAAAGTAATATAAATTATTGTTTTTTATAATCAAAGAGTTTTTCAACGGCGTGTTTTATATATATATATATAGTAGTTATATTATATATATATATATATATATATATATATATATATATATATATATATATATATTATATATATATAGTTATATATATATATATATATATATATATATATCTATATATATAATCATATATATATATATATATATATATATATATATATATATATATATATATATATATATATATATATATATATATATATATATATATATATATATATATATGTAGGTGTGTGTGTGTATGTGTGTGTGTGTATGACGTTGTTGAGTTATCTGGATCCGTTAATTTTGCTTTATGTAATTTTTTTTCATATATTGCTAGTATATAATAACTAACAATAAGTTAAAATGATGATAAGAGAGATGCAAAATTTTAATTTATTATAAATTAAATAACAAGACAATCAATAACGTACATTTTGCAAGAGAAAGAAAATATTTTTTATTGTTAAAACGTGAAAGAATTTAAGGCAAGGGGAAAAATAATGTTTCGGGGTAAAATTCTGTCCTTATTGATTTTTTTTTCAGATATTGATTCTATGCATACTTAACAAAACTTATCATAACCTGAACAAGGAGGTCAGGTTAAGAAAATCAAATAATAGTTGCTATATGTAGAATGTTATATATTATATATTAAATATTTTTAAATAAATTCTTATTAAAAAAGTTTTACATTTTAAGAAAATCAAGTAATAGTTATTAATAATAATAATAATAATAATAATAATAATAATAATAATAATAATAATAATAATAATAATAATAATAATAATAATAATAATAATAATAATAATAATAATAATAATAATAATAATAATAATAATAATAATAATAATATTAATAATAATAATAATAATAATAATAATAATAATAATAATAATAATAATAATAATAATAATAATAATAATAATAATAATAATAATAATAATAATAATACATTAATAAAAGCTTAATACATGTTCGGGCGTCAAAATACCGAAATAGTTTTTGATGGGTGTAATGATAGTAGCCTATAATAAAATTTTATTAGTTGGGGTTTACTATATGTTTGTAAAACTACTTCCCCAACCCTTGGTAAAACAAAGTTTGTACTTTACATCCTGGGAGTAGATTTCTAGGGGCTACGTTATAAATAACGCTGTTAGTACTTTACATCCTGTCAGTACTTTACTCTGGCTTACGGCAGAAATCATTTGCTGGCCAGGCCTATCGCGGATGCAGGGTATTTATTCCATTAACAACTGGTCATGTCACTAATGTATCCATTTACGTAGGTCTAAGATAAAACTAAAGAGTCAAAAGAGAATAGTTCACATTTTCTCTCACCGACCCGTCTCGAACCTGGTCCTCTCACATTCTTTCGAAGAAGTAATACCACTCGTCTTTCCATTCAATCTCATTTTTTAAGCTCTCTGATCCGAAACTTGACTGCTACCTTAATTCTTACACGCACTTTATAAGTAATATCTCCATTCATTATAATTGAACTCTTACTTGCATATTTTCAAGCTTCTTGTGTTTACTAATAAAGACCATTAAGCAGAATATCGAATCGGTTTTTTTTTCTAACTCTGGTGGTTGTTGTGAAGGCCTCTATTCTTTTCTTATAATATATATATATATATATATATATATATATATATATATATATATATATATATATATATATATATATATATATATATATATATATATATATATATATATATATATATATATATATATATATATATATATATATATATATATATATATATATATAAAGTTACTTTTTGAGTAACGGAGTAGAGAACTAATTTCTTTTTTTAACCTTAAAGGAATAAGTATCGAGCTTTATTTTAATAGTCCGTTACTTCGTTACTTCGTTACTCCGTTGCTTTATTTTGTTTCGTCTGACTGGTCGGAGTAACCGTTGAGAATTATTATGGGTAAAATTCACGATAAAAAATTCATAAAAAATTTTGAAAATTCCTAAATGTCCTACTTTAAATCCGAGATTAACAATCTCTCTCTCTCTCTCTCTCTCTCTCTCTCTCTCTCTCTCTCTCTCTCTCTCTCTCTCTCTCTCTCTCTCTCTCTCAAGTCTTGAAAATTCCTTAAGTGAAATGTCCTACTTTAAATCCGAGATTAACAATCTCTCTCTCTCTCTCTCTCTCTCTCTCTCTCTCTCTCTCTCTCTCTCTCTCTCTCTCTCTCTCTCTCTCTCTCTCTCTCTCTCTCTCTCTCTCTCTCTCTCTCTCTCTCTCTCTCTCTCTCAAAGTCTTGAAAATTCCTTAAGTGAAATGTCCTACTTTAAATCCGAGATTAACAATCTCTCTCTCTCTCTCTCTCTCTCTCTCTCTCTCTCTCTCTCTCTCTCTCTCTCTCTCTCTCTCTCTCTCTCTCTCTCTCTCTCAAAGTCTTGTTTGCTGCACACCTTCTATGTTATTT
>JABUQX010069274.1:7500-10000 GCA_015478945.1 Trachelipus rathkii
CTCACTTCCACTTAATTCACTGGCAATGTTCGTGAGACCTAAGGATAAATAGTTTAGCAACGAGGAAATTAAACGTCAAAATAAAGCACATAACCTGTTAATCTTCGGACACTGATAAGTAAATATTCAATAATTCACAATAAGAAAGTCATAAATTTGAGGACAAAATCGAGTAAATACCGGAACAACTTGTAATAAAGAATATGGACGGTTACTTACTAACCATTTCTAAAATGCCATACTTAATACCATTATAAATCCCGAATAAGTGTGATACTTCATAATTCCAACTTTAGGCGAGGTTAAACCTAATTCCAACTTGGTTCTAGGCAGGCAAGAGAACACTGATTTATTAACTGCTGTTTCCAATTCCGTTTGAACTCATCATCCGACGCACTAATTATCATCTTTTTCGTAAGCCAACCTGGGAATTATCTCCTGAGTAGATTACTGTTTAAGTTGCCTAGTCTCTAGGCCCAATCCCTATTAAAAATAAATACTTGTCAATAACAATTCCTTTTAAAATTTATAATAATAACAATAAATTTATTAATTTATTTCCTTACCGTTTCGTACGGGATCTTTTCTTCTTCCTTGGATTTTTCCTTTCATTCCTCTGTTATATTCATCGTAGTTTTCATAATTCAGCATATCACAAAACCACGTATGCATTTTTAATGTTATTGACAACACAGTTTCATCATGAGGGAGGATGGCTATCTACCTTGCAGTTTAGAGTTAAACCTAGACTGATTGACAGGGTGATCCAAAATACAGCCTCTAATCACACTTAAAATCTTTACGTGCTCGAACTTAGCGTTGCCCCCGCATGAGTCCCCAATCTGGGACTTTTTCCTTCGCTTCTTACACCTTGGCAATCCGGTCTCAATATAGTAAATTTTAGTATAACTCTCTCTCTCTCTCTCTCTCTCTCTCTCTCTCTCTCTCTCTCTCTCTCTCTAGTTAATAAATATATATATATATAGATATATATATATATATATATATATATATATATATATAGTATATATAAATTATATAGATATATTATATATATATGTGTATATGTGTCATAGTTTATATATATATATATATATATATATATATATATATATATATATATATATATATATATATATATATATATATATATATATATATATATATTTTCACAAATTTTTTTTTTTAATTTTTTTAGAAATAGTTTTTTATTTTGTTTAAAATATTTATTGCAAAGGGGAAACTCTACTTATGAGTAGAGTTGTCAAATTTGGAGTTATTTTATAAATGTATATATATATATATATATATATATATATATATATATATATATATATATATATATATATATATATATATATATATATATATATATATATATATATATATATATATATATATATAGGAACTTCTCCTTTAAAGGGTAGTTAACCGATATATATCGAACGAACAATGTAATCGATTTTTTTTTCGATTATTTCAAGGCAAAAGTGCGAGAAGGTTGCCAATGAGTTTTTTTTTTTTTTTTTTTTTTTACTAAAGGAATACCCAAGATTAAATAGCAAAGATTGAAAGAGTCAGGGTCTCTCGGCCCGACGGGGGGACTTCGTCCCCCCCTCTGTCCCTCCGTCGGCTCGAGCCCCTTAATAAAGAATAAAAAAGAAAATTATAAAAAAATTAACATATAAAAATTAACATGATAAAAAAAGCAACTTGTGGAAACTCTCGGGATGTTTCTATTGGTGGTTTAGCTAACACGTCACACTGCAGGGAAGCACACAATTGTGGGAAGCATGAGCAGTCAGCAGTTCTGCGATCTGAAATTTTTTGTAACAATATTGTTTTATTTTCATTTATCTATCTATTTGTTATTATTAATTTGAACAATATATTTTAACTTAAATTATTAATTTTATATCAAATTTATTTATTTTTTCAATTTCTTTTTAATTATATTAAATAGCAGCTTCTAATTCATTTTTTAATGAAATAAATTATAGGACACAGACATGTTAACACTCTAAAATGTCCTACTAAATACTGTTGACGCATGCGCTAACAAAAAACACTGTAGGGTTCGCATAGGGTTCGGAGATATTTCGATATCATGACTATTTATCTAACTTCCTTTTAAAGGAGTAGTGCCTATATATATATATATATATATATATATATATATATATATATATATATATATATATATATATATATATATAAGGTATATATATATATATATATATATATATATATATATATATATATATATATATATATAGAGAGAGAGAGAGAGAGAGAGAGAGAGAGAGAGAGAGAGAGAGTAATGTCTTGTAATTAAAGCGATAGAATAGGGGAGAGAGAGAGAGAGAGAGAGAGAGAGAGAGAGAGAGAGAGAGAGAGAGAGAGAGAGAGAGAGAGAGAGAGAGAGAGAGAGAGAGTTCAGAAGAGCAGTGTTTATTGTATATTGCATTGTATAGTATAAGAAGAGAGAGAGAGAGAGAGA